>DWHV01000352.1:0-10571 GCA_018248035.1 Papilio joanae | reverse complement strand
AGCATACGGAGGTGGTAGCGGAGAGTGGGTGACGTTCGCGGAGGCGGAGGCGCGGCAGCTGGGCGCGGGCGAGCGCGGGGACTACTTCTGTCTGCTCGGAACTCTCACCTTCACATTCTCAGACAATGCGGTGTACAAAGCCTGTCCCCAGGAGCAATGCAACAAGAAGCTGATCGATCAAGAGAACGGCCTCTACCGCTGCGAGAAGTGCAATCGAGAGTACCCTAACTATAAGTACCGGCTGCTGCTAGGCGTGAGTATAACGCTGGAGTTTTATTATGTTATTATGACGTAACAATGATTAATGTAGACCATTATTCAAGTAAATCGGTCGATCGCTTACCATTTTTTCTCCTTAATTTTATAGAATTTGTTATTATATAGTATCTAGTACTAGTATAATGTTTTTCAGATATCTTGCCAGCTCTTAATATTACACGAATTCAAACACTATAATATATGAAAATACAATATTTATTGTTAATTGATGTACTCAGGCGAATGTTTCTGACCCGACGGGAGACCAGCGTGTGACAGCGTTCAATGAGGCAGCGGAGAGTATACTCGGTAAGACGGCAGCTGAGATCGGACAGATGTTTGAGTACGACAAGGCCGCATACAACCAGCTATTCGAGGAAGTTAAGTTTAAAACTTTCGTGTTCAAATTCCGTACCAAGATGGAGACCTACAGTGTAAGTAAATTGAACGACTACAGTTTTATTATCTGTCCCTTACATCTCTATTAGTCTTCATGTCTGAATTAATTATAGTCTAATTAGGAAAAAAAAAATTGTAAATCATATCAAGGAATAAGGTGACTGTTACAAAAGAGCAGTGTAAATGGAGAAAGTATTATACTATTTATTGGCTTTGTATTATATTCATACTGCATAAAAATTTAAGGCCTTAAGGTTACATCTTTAAAGTTAGGTAGAACTTCACCTACTAGGATAGATGACAGAGTTTTTAAGCTGTTTGTGACATTAGTCTATAAAAAGATTTTTTAAATGCTTTATTTTTAATTAAATTTCAGGATGAAGCTCGATTAAAAACTATAGTGATGAGCGCGACTCCCGTCGACTACAAAGACGCGAACGCACGACTCGTTAAAAGTATCAAAGCTCTGAGCGGAGTCGAATTGTAACTTTTAAAATAAATTCTTTCATGTTATTGTCAATTAGTGATAATTTATAATTTCCATTTATTACTTGTATTTGAGAAACAAAAAAAAATGATGAAAGTATATTCACTCATTACGTTCTAAATTTATTGTAATTAAAAATACGTTTTCCTATGTTATTGTTTTATTTTAACAAACTTTGTGAATCATATAAAGCAGGATTTATTTATTTTCACGAAGCTCTGAAATTGTAATTAATCCAACACTAATTTATCACGACTAGATACAGAAATAAAACAACAATTTACTCACTAATTATTTTATTCAATCTCATTGATATGACTCATAATTTGGCTACGAAATGGACAATTTAATATAGAAACTGACAATAGCAGATTTAAACATAACTTCGTTACAACACGCATAGTACTGCAGGTGATAAAAACAGCAAAGATTTCCAGTGACGCAAAAAAATAAATTTCCAATTACATATACTTAAATTATCTCTTGATAATACAGTCGAACCTGAATAAGCGAGAGTCAATGTCCATTCCCGATGAACGACCTCCATAAGGGAGAAACTTGGATAAGATAAAGTGAGTAAAGGGTTTTTCAACAAGAACTTTGTTTTTCAATTGGGGCCACACCAACAACATGACAGTTTTGACATTTAGTTTTTTGACCTATTCGTAGTAGATGCTTTGGCAATTGCTACAATGAATTCAATTTCGCTCGAAAATCGCATTAAAATAATTAAAATCCACTATGAAAATGGTGGTTCTGTTAAAGTTACGTTTCGTAAAATTCGTGATATTTTCGGACAACTATGCGGTCTGGAGGAGTGATTGGGACGTTTTTTTTGATGAAAGAATCGACATCTGTCAACGTGGTCATGGTTGACATTTGCCAGATATCATTTTTCATTCATAATTGCCATACTTTTCTCTTCGTAATACAATAAAAATGTGAATCATCTTCATCTAAACTTCTAAACTCTTTGTTTTATTTTGTTTTAGGAAACAAAGTTCTTGTTGAAAAACCCTTTAGAAATCTCTACTAATGAGAAAAATAACACGATTCGTTAGACTCTCACTTATCCAAATTTTGATCACAAATCCCAGAGTAAAAAAAATTAACCTTGTTAAAATTAAAAATCTTACAACCGTTTAAAACCTTCACCTTTTCAAATACGTTCCATGGTTATAAAAGATAGTAAAGATGCGAGTAAATTATAACGAAGCTATAGAGCGTTAGTTAGTTTGATCAAACATTTGAAATATAGATAAAATCGTCAAACAATGTCAAATAGTTTGACAAACACGTAACATTTCATTGTATACCGGCCATTACAATTCCATTTTCACAGAACAATCAATATTGACATGATTCAAAAATACAAATTTATATTTAAACTATTACAATTGTCAAAGAATTTACAAATGTAAAGTGCAAGAAAATAACTAGCTAATAAATACACTGTTCAGTGTAACGCGGGGTGATTGCTATTTAAAATTTACACTTACATTTAATATTATAACGTGAATATAATTTAAAAATCGGATAAAATCAATTAAAATTTGATTATTTAATACATGGCAGTGTGATTTACTATTTAAGTTATAAATAACTTGTATTTAACTTGCTTCATACATTTGATTTGAAAAAAAATACAAGTTTTGTCGCTGTTTGAAACATCTGTGCGAGTATATTCATAGATGCCAACCTTAAAACTATTACACAGCAATCACAAAATCTCAATTCTATTCACAATACATTCAAAAACCTATTTAAACATAGATATTACGACAAACCGATCTGACCCGATGACAGGCGCATTTATCTCAAAAAAAAAAAAATTAAAACCTACTTATCTTAGGCATGACACACAGGACAAGACAACTACATTCTAGTAAGTATCTTGTGACATTTTTAAATAAGGTGTACTAATTTAGTTTACTAATATCCATTGGGTCAGGTAAGTTTGTCTACACAATCCGACAAAGATGTCATTAGACAGTATGGCGCCAGTGAGCAGTTATAATTAGTGTCACTAATTGCCAACGAGTCAGATACTGATCTCTATATATGGATAGGCCGTAACTTGCTTTGTTCAGACTTAAATATGCCCGTTGATATTACTTACAGTTAATTCTGTCTTTATTATAAGTTAGAATCCTTAAAACCGCTACCATCCGGTACTGTCAGTGTACTGAAAATGGTGAAAATCAAATAGGCACAAAATAGCAGTGCTTATAGCCTGTCCATGTATAGAGGATAGTGGGGCGAATAAGTTTGTCGGAGGTTAGTATCGTAGTGTATGTGGGAGTAGGTTGGCGCGGCGGCGGAGAGCGTGTCGTCTACATGAGCCTCGCCGCGGCCGGGCTCACCTTCTGCATGCATTTACAAATAAACCTTACACATTGATCAAAGATTTAAATACAACGTATTAACCAACAATATAAATAAATAAAATCAATGATTGCGATCCTAAAAATTTGATTATAAAATAATTAAAGAATGTTCTAAGAACAAATTAGCATAGATATAAAAAAAAATCTGTCTTTTTAGTTATTAATAATTGATCATGTAAAATGTTCAGCTAGTTGAACGAGTGAATAACACAATTATATCTTATTAATATCTTAAAATTTATCTTAAGATGATTCACTCATGTATTGCGTACACACACAACCTCTTTATTCAATCAAAATACTTTTAAAGTCAAACTTAGGCCTAGACTTCAAGAAATTTTTGCTCTTATAAAAATAAATGTCGTATAGATAACGAAACATTGAGATTCAATTTGTATCATAAAACGAGATAAAAAAGATTCTGTCAGTAAATTATGTATTTAAATCTTTGTCAAAAAACTTATAATATTCGTAATACATAATAAATAAGGTCACTACAAAAATAAACTATACATTACGTTAATTACTGAATCACTTTATAATAATAGGCGTATCGTTTTGAGATATAGTAGAGGCCTATATTATTCGAGTATAGCATTTTACATAATACATCAAATAGCTACATAATTATCACATAAAAATACATGTAGTTTATAAAGTATGGAATTAAATCCGCAACCAACGTGTGATGAGAAGACATCGGCAGTGAGTCACCATACACATACAACCAGTACATACAACTTACATACAACCGAGAACATTGAATTGTTTGTATAAATATTTATCACCCAGAGGCAGATGTTACAAAATATCATCATTCATATTGTTAATAAATTACACATTTCACTATATCATAAAATATAATAAGAAAATATCTTGTTTACATTTAGAACAATTCAATTTTCAATTCCCAAAAAAAAAAGCTTTTTATACCATAACACTTATAATGGAATGATATTCTAGAACATGTCTGAAGGAGAGAACAAACCACAAGCAACGAATACATACATTGATATAATCGAATTCATTATATAAATATATAGACGCAGTTTGCGATGTACCCGCGGGACATAATCAGAGGTAACTTTACACTTAGTACTAGGTCAGAAGTCATAGCCCGATGGGAAAGTCCACACGTCGACACTATACTAGTTGTGCGACACTCGGGTCCAGTCAGAACTAAACGCGAATGTATCGCAGAGCGAGAGGTCGCCTGCCCGCCTCCGCAGCCGCGTCGCGCCGCCCACCGCCCGCCCACTCGCCCACACGCCCCGCCCACTCGCCCACTCGCCCACTCGCCCACACACAAGCACGCACAAGCCTCTACGCTCTAACTAACACTAACCAACGTAACATAAGATAAATTATAAGCGAATAAATAATAAAAACGCTCTTTGGATCGCGTCCGAGATGTCAGCCGCCGCCCCGCCCTCGAGCCCGCCCGCGGGCCGGCGGGGCGGGGAGCGGGGGACCAGCTACACAATCTTACTAACTCAATCGCTTCTAACATTATCTTAATAACTAAACCGAAACTTTATAACAAATACTACCAGCAGATGTTTGCGAATTTCGGTCTTCGATTTTTTATGATAATATGCTTTTCTCAGTTGTCATACATTGAAAATGAGGCAAGTCATCCGCCACTAACTAACTAACATACATAAAGTAAATCAGACTTAATGTTTTATCAGTCAAATAATAATTATATTCATTAATTAAAATGATTAAGTGCGATTTTATAACTTTGGAGCGTGACAAAAGATTTTAATTTTGAATCGAGCGAACGAAAACAAAATACCGGAATTATTAAATAATTGTTAACAAAAATGTCAACGAAAAATTGTAGAGCTCCAACTGGCTGCGCCCCGACACCGCGCGCCCTCGCACACACATACACAAACACAGACACATATCATAGCAAATATTAATACTATATTATCAAGGGTATAGGCAAAACCTCAAAATGATGTTTTTTCCTAACGAGACGTCAACAGCAACATTTCGTAAAATTCATCATAAAATCTTAGCGAATTACTAAAAATGTGTATCAAGTTTTTGAATCCAATAGCAATTGACGATAATTGACTTTTAGTCCAAAGATAAAACGTCCACTATTCGCTTATGTGAATGTGTTGTGTGCGCGGGGCGCGGCGCTAGTGGGCAATGTGCGCATGCGTCACACCCAGCGCGCTATGGGGCGGGGGGGCGTGTGTTGGGGAGGGGCGTGGGCGTGGGCGTGGGCGTGCGCGGCGCGCGGAGGGCCGCTAGCGCGCTCACGGCACCAGGTCGGGCAGGCGCCCGCGGCCCTAGGGGCGCGCGCCGCCCTCCGCGCTCACCACCTGCGAACAACGCGCGCCTTAGCCCGACACTACCTCACCTCCAACACTCCTCTCACTCATTTATTGTACATAAACTGTACATAACATACAAATTCGAAATTATTAATACGAAAGTTTAGATGAATGGATGTTTGTTTCAAGGTATCTCTGGAATGCCTCAACGGATCTTGAGGAAATTTGACACAGATTTAGAACATAGTCTAGAAGAACACATTGGCTACTTATGTAGATTTTTTGAATCCCGCTCGGTCGTAGTCGCGGACGATAGTTAGTTTAGGTATAAATATAAAATAATAATTTATACAATTGCCATCAGTAGTCAGTCTCCACGAAATTATTATTTATTGTTCATGCTATCAAAAATGTACGTGCAGATTTGTTTAGGTTAGATACTTCATGCTATAGAAGATGTTAAAGCAAAATGATATTCATACAGGGGACTAGAAATAATCTACAAGCTAGAAGGAATTAACTAAATAGCTTGCTGTAAAATAAAGCACATGCACGGAAAATGAATAGAACACACATTGGTTTTTATAAGGATCATAACACACATGCAAACAAGTTCCACATAAACTGTGGTCCTTCTGAATGATCTTTACTACAATAAGCCAGCAACATTTTACTAACTCGGGGTAAAAAGTAACATATACAAACAAACAAGAGGACATATTAAAAATCACAAATGTTTCTCACACACAATTCAAAGTATTGATGACATAATATTTGCAAATGAAATAGATCCCCACACAAAAAAAATTCAATACTTCAAAACTACATACATTTAACATCAAATTAATAAAAAATAACAACATTCCACACTAGAATTGTATTCATGCTAATCTTATAAAATTGTCATACATTTTTAAAACTAGGTACAGTAAAAAAAACAAATCATGTAGTGCCGGTAACTTATCTAGCCCGGTATAAGTGAAACTAAAGTAGCCGTCTCTCTTTTCTAGTACTTTATTCTCAAGGCCTAAATATATTTCCAAACTGAATAATTCGCGACATGCGACACTTACCGGGCCAGATAACTTTTTAGGACTATAAATCAATTATTATCTTGACAAATCAAAACAGGCCAATAACTGTGTCGACTATATCAATGTGTCGTAAGTGTTGGCATTATTTTTACTCACTTTTCGTTCCTTATAGTAGAGCTCCTCGCTCTCCTTGTCGCACAACAACAAGACGACTGCGCCGAAGAGAAAGATGGCGGCGCCCCAACCCACGCCATACGCCCAACCAAACTCCCACACCGATCTGTTACCTACACCAATAACTAAAAACTTAACATGACCATACAAGTAATAATAATATCCTGGGTCACAAACTAGAACAATAAGCATATTTCTGGTAATATCGTTTTTTTTAAATCAATAACTTACCCAGATTCAATTCCGCAGCAAAGCATACAGGGTAAATCACCAGCGCAATCAAGATGCACATCACTGAAAACATGAAAAAAAATTGTACATGCATGTTGTAAATGGAACATTTTAACTTCCTCACTTTGGGTTCCATTCCCAAAACATCGTAACACATTCCATTTATTCCCATTCGAAAAATCTAGTTAAGAATTTGTGACTTTAAGCAGCATGATTAAAAACAAATACGAGTATCAAAATTTCGTCATCAGTTCAAATATGTCCCCACAGAGAACCTCATAGACTACCCAAGTTAAGGGTGACCACAAAAATGTTTTAACATTTGTTTTTTTTTTATGTAACGAATAAAATCAAAAACTGCTGGACCGATTTAAAAAATTTTTTTTTCATTAGAAAGTAACATATTTCTATTTTTTTTAATTCATACAACGTACATGCGAGAGCCATAGCGAGTACAGCAAAGCGATAGTATCGGAACTTGGTGCGGTGGTCCGCAGAGCGCAGACCGAGCCCGGTGAGCAGCGCGCCGCACACGTCCGCCGCTAGTGTCGCCACACACAGCCCCGCCGCCGCCCTAAACACACACAACATCAGTTTAAAATACAATAAACTGACGCAATATTTAGGAAATATTGTGATTTTTGGCTTCCATCTTAAAATAGCAATGATACTTGATATAATTTCCTTATTCTAATTAAATATACAGATATAATAACATGGCGTGAACATCTAATACTGCTAAAAGAAATAATTTTTAAAAATTTAAAAACATTTTAGTTTCCATTAAAATTTAGGTCGAGGCTCCTTCGAGAATTTCTATTTAATTCCGTTGCTACTGAATTTCAGACTATCCGCAACCACTTGAAAAAATTGAAACTAAATGTTAGCAATGATCATTGAAAATATTTATGCTAACTTGAGAACTTTGTTATTTCGATAAAATTATGCGAAACCCGGTAATTGATAAATCAATAACGTATTAGCGATAAATTGAGTTATTAATACCGGTTTATCAATATATTAATATATGTTTAACGATTATTAGTGTTTAAATTATCTTGGAAGTCATTCGAGTGAAAACGCAATGAAGCTATCCCTTGTTCCAAATCAAAGCAATATTGTACACAATGGTCAAACCGCAAAATCTACGCGAAAATTCGTGAATTCCAAAATATTTCCCGAAACACTTTTTCAAATAACATAATAATATTAGCAACATAATATAGACAAAGTCACTTCACGTAAACTCATAATTTCCACACAAGAACATTCTCGATGAAAATATGAAATAGCGTAACGTCCGCCATATATGGAGTTTGACGTTTGTTTATTCACAAAACTTAAGCAATGAATGAGCTTGAAACGAAGCTATCAGTAATGAAGGTTCTTACTTAATGTACGATGCGGGTCTCGCTGCATAACATCCTGGCTGGGCGACTATATCGAAAGGTAGCGGAGTGGGCGCGTCCGGATCGATGCAGTGCATGAAGAGCCCCTGCCGCCAGCCCGCCGCCATCAGCCAGTCCGCGGACGCCAGCCCCAGCACCATCAGCACGACAACTAACAGCCCGCAGATCAGTGCGATCACCTGCAAACATATAGGCATATGTTAAGAGTTGAACAAATATTACTTTATGTTGGGCTTCGTTAGTCTGTAGCTGTTCATATTTAATTGATGATTAGTAATCTACAAGTATACAAAGTGCAATCCATAGATTTTTCTTAATCTTTAACTGCAAATCTGGCCTTTATCGGATAATCTTAATGCGGTATTTGAGTTATGGTATTGTAGGCATATAAACACAAAATGCTTTAATTAGTCCTTTATACATCGCTTTGTAAAATTTCTGAAAGATCGTGAAATAGGTGTTTATTTAAAATAATCCCAAACGATAAAAATAGATTACTATTGTTATGCGGTACCTACCGCGGTACCTGACCGGAAGGTCATATACCTTAATTTTAAATTAAACTCTTCTTCAAAAAGCTACTACTAATTACTTCTTAAAATATAAGAATACATTTTCTGGTCGTATTCTAAATAAACGGGATCATTAAAAATTCAAAGCCTTAAGCTGTAGGAACTTAGTAATGGTTGACCCGGTTAAATCTGAGCCGTGCCTTCGAGCAAAGTAGGACAAAACAATTGATTGCTGGAGAAACAAAAAAATTGTACATATAATGTCAATGATGACAATGCATATGTCAAGTTTTTCGCTACACAAAAGTTTCCAAACAACTAAGAATTGGGTCAACTTTCCGGAGTCGGTGTTCTCCGATTATGACATTGAGAGAAGTTGTTCGAAAAGTCTACAAAACGACATAGACAGTTTACAGTTCTTGTTGAGATTTCAAGCGCAGTACATAGTAATAAATAGCATTAAATATTTTCAACTGAAAGTAAAGAATACCTTTGTCTTTATTATATGTATAAAAAAAACCGTTGCTCTGAACAAATCGGACAAAGTAAAATAGAAGTTGGCTAAATATAATTTATAGTCATTATTTACATATACATTATTTATATATACATAGACACAAAAAATTAACAATCTTATATTTTGAGAAAAATTTGACTTTATATTCATTTAGGATAAAAACTTTTACCCCATTACACATAAACGGTTGCAAAGTAAGCTTATCCAAGCTTCTAATTTCAACATCCGACATTACTTTAAACAATCTACGTTGTAGCTCCCTCACGAACCTTAATAAAACCGTACAAAATTACAGCAGAGCGGAGAAAAAGTGGGTTAAAGAATTTTTTTTATATTTATCATACCAACTTTATTTTGTAAACTAAAGCTTAACCTGGTTATCTAAAACAAAATTACGAATATAAATAATGTAAGTAGCGCAGATTGCTTAACAATCATGTGCTAATTTTAACAAATTATAAAATTTTACACCTCTTAAACTCCGACCTCTGCCCATGGACACCTGCAATTACAAATGCGTTGCCTACCTTTAATCAACGGAGGAGGGGATGCGGAGAAAAAGGATGTTTTCCCTTCCTATGCGTCCCCTCCTCCGTCAAATCTACTTCCCGTCCCCATCATTCCCAAGCAAGAAAAGGGTGGGAAGGGAACGTGGACTAAAATTAGACCTCCGGTACGCACACTCATCATACGAAACAAAATTGCTTCCCACTTTACGGCTTTCTTCTACGTAGTCGTTGTATTGCACTGGTCGACCCGAGCCTTTTTTTTTTTTTATAAGAGAAGGGGGCAAACGAACACCAAGGTGTTCATCGACGCCCATGGACATCTGCAATACCAGAGGAATCGCAGATGCGTTGCCGGCCTTTGAG
>DWHV01000351.1:0-10574 GCA_018248035.1 Papilio joanae | reverse complement strand
CGGCGGGGACGGGTGTGAATGACAATAGAATGCCGTTGCAAATGACAGACTTATTAAATAACTCTGCTATAAAGGTAAATGACTAGCTGTGATCTGAACCCCGCATCACTTACTGTAGTCAATTATTTATCATCTCATTTCTAAACATTTAAAAATAATTGTTTTCGGTTGTTCGGTTTGTTTTCGCATTGTTTTCGGATGTCACGGTAAATTTATATTAAATTATCATAATTCAATATGTATGTGTGTTGAGCATAAATCAGTTTTCATCACGTATAATCACTGTAGGAGCGGTAATGAAGTAAAAAATGCGACTATTTTCTTTTGCTTCGAAGTAATAGATTACTGTTGTTACCTGAGTTCAAATTACAATTAGACTTTTGCGACTACTCCTGCTGCTCTCTCCCCCGCCCGTCACGATGCCTGTAATTGTATTCATGTCTCGGCTGATTGGCTTCGTGCGGCGGTGCGGCGGTGCGGCCTGCTAGCTGTGCGGCGGTGCGGTGTTCACAGGGCAGCGGCGATTTGCATTTCCAATTTACTCGGTCGCCGTAACGCTGACTTTATTCACAGTGAATAGAAATCTGAATTGTGTCAAGTATAATATATATAACATTTTTTACACTTTAGTCAAAGTTTAACATAGAAACAAAGTTCGCAGTAAAACTATTGTAAACAGCTTATATCATCTTCGATGTAGTATTTTAACTCTCTCTGATCTCAATAATTTTCGTTTCTCTCATCAGTCATTCTCATTGGGCAGCACAAATGTCATGAAAGAGCAATTTGCTTCGTTCACTTCTGGAGCACATTGTTGTACCATAGACAATACAAGGAAAAATTATATTTCCGGTACTTTCATGTTCCTTATACCTTTTATTTGAGAAGATTTGTTTAAAATTAATACTTTATTTTTAATCCGAAATACAAATTTACCGAAGTGTTCAAACTCTACTAAAATGAATTTAATTCCTTCTGACATAAATTAATTAATTTCAGATTTATTACCTCAACAAGAGTGAAACCTCTCAAACTCTACACGGAATAGTGACGAGTCTTTAATTAATAACTATAATGATCTTATAATAAAACATAAAAACTAATTGTATATTTCTGTCTGGCAGGGTAAACTGTGCGTGTGAGAAATGCTCCAAATATAACGTAAATTTCTCAGCAATCCTGTCATCTATTAACTGTCATGTCGGGCTCGTAATCCGAGAGACAGGAAATAAATCTGTAGGCACACTGTAGGCACAAAGTAATGGCGTCGATAACGTCTCACGGATTTTTTCTACGTAGCGATTCGTGGAAAAGATTGTAATATTCTCAGAATATACAAGTAATAGTTGTTTTTATCTATTAGTTGTTTTATTCATTTTTTTAAATTGCACAATTACTCAAAGAATTCAGGGTCTTAGCGTTCAGCTGCAGTTTAGAATAAAAATATCAAAGGATTGTTTTCAATTCAAGCAATGTATCGAAAGCGATGCGTGAAACAATCCAATCGCCTGCAAATCTCACCCGGTCGTATAAACAAGCGGACAGCAATTCCGAGCAGCGCCCGCCACCCAGCGACAAAAATACTGCTTTTTGAATAAAACAAAGGGTTTAATGTTAGGTTTTGTGCTTTTCAAATTGGTAGTTTAATAGTTAGCAATTATGTAACGAAACGATTGTTGAAAGAATTGTAGTAATTCAATAGATAAGGGAGCTAATTTAGACTTGATTAATGTAAAGTTCTTATGTCTAGTGATATACTAATAACTATTGGTCTAAACGAAGGTTCTAGCGAAAACTAGGCAGGTGTGTCATCTCTTCCTTATCCATTTTTTAAACGAGTAATGTTAACTGTAGTATTGTAATAAGATAGATAGACATATTTTTGTTTATTTTATGTTTTATGCGTACGCAATTTTCAGCTAAGAATAAATTTCGGAGCGCTTTTATTGCGTCATAAGGCTGAGAATTTATACAAATAGAAGAGGACAGTAAAATTTGAGCGACATAAAACCGTAAACGAATGGGCACCTTAAAATGTTACGCCGGCGTTTCGTGGACGAATGACTTTTTGTTACTTCTATATACCTAGACAACATTAATATGGAACTTATTTAGGTATCTATTTATTTTTTACTAAGATTTCTTAACAGACCTCTACTTATAGTACTTCTTTATAGACGTCTACAATAAAGGCATCATTCATTTCGTATAGCGCCGTATGCCTATTACTTTTTTCCACGATAAAAGACTTGAAAATGACACGATTTCTTTGACTGTGGAAAACAAATATAATTAAAGTTTAATGTTGGAAGAATCTTTCACAGCGACCTCTTAATAAATGTCAAGAGGGGTGTCGCAGATAGCGGGTAGTGGTAGGGGTAGGGGTAGGTAGCGGAGGGGTACCACAGCACACCTCGTGTCGAAAGCTCGGCTTTAAAATGTGGTAATCTTTTTATTAAGCCCATGTTGAATAGATCATTAATAAAAAAGGAAGATTCCTTCTTTTGGCTTCTATTTTGTCTTAAATTTAAATTATGCAAGTAAATAAAATAAAACTTTTTATACATTAGGAGATAAATTGCGATTTGAAATAACGGAATATTAAATGGTTTCAAGAGCGCGGATACTTACTTATTCTCAAGAGATATGTTCATCACTTAGGTATCGTAATCCTGTTCAAACAGTTATTGCGCTCTACGTCTTTTGTGATCGCATACATTTGGACGATAAAACCATTTCCAATGTCGTCTTCTAAAGCGCTGGTTTACGTTATCTCTCTCCATAAATTGAATACTTATTGAGAAATAATATACATTTTATTTAAATCAAATTCATTAAATCTCTTATTCTTTGTCATAATTAAGGTAAGTTAAAAATAGTTTAACTTTATACTAAGCTTCTAGATGGGATTTAACAATCAAAAATCATTTAATATTTATTATAAATAAAAAACATATAATTTGAATTCATCATTATACAAAATGAAGATAAAAATATAATGATAGATGTGAGAACATACTTACGAAGACTTTTCAGTGCTTTAAATGTAAGCTTGTTTCCGTGAAAGTCGTAATTGAGCTTAGTTTCAGTAGCGAGTTGTCTGTTGCGCGCTCGCGTCATATTTCAGCGACGGTAAAGCTCGTCAGTTCTGGTATCCCGAGCTTGCAGGAGCTTGCAGGAGCTTGCCATAGCTCTGTCTGAGTTATACCCTCCCAGATGTATCACTACCGATTATGTAAAATACGGCGCAATAATTTAGCTTAAGATTTTGCATATTGACGCTACTCGGAATTAAAGTGGGCAAATAAATATCAATAATTAAAATCGTAATTTAGTTTATTCTAATAAAAGCCAGATCATTTTATTGAACACAATCAGAAACCGCAAGTCAAATACCATTCATATCCAATCGATCACCGCAACTTCAATCCTACATTTACAATATCTACATTCGGTTAAACGAGTACATAATTTAACCACTACCTTGAATACAACTAAATAAATAACTCTCATTACTCTGATAGGAACTTTGTACATGTACCCAGTTATAGAGAATTTCAATTACGACGAAACACTTTTTACAAAATATGAAAACACTACAAATATCTCGAGAATTTACTTCACATTTCAATATATGTATAGTATGGTTATAATTAATAACAGCAGCCACCGTTTTAAAATACTTTATTACCAGCTGTGAGCACGATAAGATACATTGCCTGTTTTAAAACTAATTACACTTAAGGGTAATGTCGGAGCGCTCCACACAACCCTACACAAGAAGTTTTGTTGAAAAGTTTAATCCGCTTAAAGGAAAGTTTTATGATTTGTTTAATTCATAAGTTCGTTATAACTTCGAAGGAACCGCCGCGTCGCAGCGCGGACCAGTGCGGAGGTTGGCTCTGGTGATAAGATATAACGAGTCATTTCTTTTTCATTAGCTAAATGTACAAAAAAAATACTAGAACTTGAAAGAAACAGATGTAATGCTTTTTCACTCTGTGTGTGTTATTTATTACAACTCAGAGGAATCGTAGACATTGATTTATATTTTTCGATAATGTGAGCCTCAAGATTTATCATTATATTAGCAAATAGTTTGTAACTCTTTTTAAAGATTCCGCGAAGAGATAAATGTGAAAAATTTACTTAAAGTAAATGTTTAGAACAAGTTTATAAAACTATTTTTGATCAAATTCGAATTTCGACCAATGTGCGATTCCTAGTTTCTATAATACCTCATGCTGACCAACACATTTCTAGCTCTCTTTATAAAATAAAGTCAGGAGAAATGAACCGCAGCACATCTTAGCGAGATTAAATCAGCCGCAAAGTAAAAAGAAGCAATCAGCAGAGAGGCAACGTGAGGCCGGCCCTAGAAATATCATCTCCAACACGTTTGCTTCACAATTTTTTTCTTTTTCTGTGTTTTAATAAGATCAAAAGAAGTATCATCAGATAACTTATGCAAGATCAGTAATGAAGTAATGAAGATCAGTAAACTTATGCAAAAGTGGTAGTAGTTGCTTCTACGCTGTAGACACGTGATAGGTACTTAACGTCTTTGTTTTTTATTCGTGAAAATTTTTTATCGAATGAAAAAAATACATTTTATACAAAATAATAAAATTTTACTTATAGGAAATTGTTCGTAACAACCTCTTTTTTTAATATTTAGAGAAACAATTTCTAAGTTGAGGATAAAATCGAAGCGAAATGGCTTCAGTTTGAGGAGTCACGTCACGTACACTGGCCGTCGGTCGCTGAACATTCTTAGAAATGTATCCGTACGTTTGATTAAAATGTAATCATCTATCGCAGATAAGTCATGTACAGCGACGTGCTTAGCAAGATAAAATATTAAGATAAGATGTTAGTACAGGTAATTTTCAAACGTGACGTACATACAGTACGAGCAACTTCAGTTTAAAAGAAGATTTTTTAAACTGCAAATTCCTATCGAACGAGTAATAGATCGTATTATGCTATTTTCGATAATCGCCGAAATACTTGTGTTAAATTATTTGGAGTCTCTGCTTTTTGTAATAAGACTGAGAGAGATGACATGAGTTGTCACACAAGTGTTTCACCAATGTAAACACTCGGCAAGGTTACAATATAAAAAGTGACGTCTGCATTAAATTATGAAAGCCGGTTGCGCGGTTTTCACCTCTCAAGCTCGTTATCTATTCAACTTTATTCTTCACTTGGAGTTGCTTCAATGAATATTTCATGTTTTTCGAAAGTAAATTTAACTTCATAGAGAAGAGTTTACTTCTTAAACTAAGTAGCAGTGTTCCTTTAAAAGGTAAATATATTTAATAAGCGCTTTTAATTTTACTTCACTTTTAGCGCTTTTTATTTTACAAGGTGTTAATATTATATCTAGATCGAAGTAGTGTATAAAAATAAACTAACTATATGATTGGTCAGTAAAATTTCTACTATTTTTTAACAATCACTAAAAGACAGCCCAAGCAAACCTTTCTATAGCAAAAATAATCAATGTCGACATTTTCATTTACAATTTATTTGCCAATCGACGAAAGCTTTTACAAAATATAATGAAAAAAATAAAAATAGAAACTCATAAACAGACTATAATAGTATTCATTCAAATACTGAATAACTTTTAGAAATGTTCACTGAAAAGCGGTTCAACTATTCTATTCTAGAATGCATCGCCTTTTTAAGTCTTGGCATATTTTCAAAATTTAAAACTATATTCTTCGCAAATGTTTAGTGGAAAATTGCTTAGTTCAGTTGTTTTAACACTTTGGTTACATTTAAGACAGTAAAATTGAGATTGAATTGACTACAAAAACCTTGAACATATAGATGACATACAAACATCGAATGTGACATACAATAGAGGAGATGTGGGTCACACCTTCATCTTGCTTGACGTCGGCGTCGGCGCGACATCCCGACTCCATATTGTCTTTTATCATGTCATATTCTCTACAAATACTTTCAATACCAACTCCTTGGTAATAATAAAAACCTTCCGACATCGTTTTTTTTTTATTATCAGGCAGTCGGTATTGTTATTGTACACGATTCTATGGATAAAGTATCTTGCTTCTTATCAACTTAATAATTAAAGTCACTCTTTTCTTGAATGTAACTATATAATTGGACGGAAAACCCGTTCGTGTCTTCGCTACGTGCAATGACAAAACACCCAAGTCGTTTTATTGCTACGCAGGTTCGTCGTAGGCATTCGTAGCCGCTACGTGCACCGACAACAAAAGGACAAATCAACAAAAGGTCCTGTATTTCACTCGACATAATATGCACATACGATTTGTTTTTATAGTTAGTAATTGTTTGGCTACTCCTTATTATATTGTACATAAAAAATATACGTTAAAATGAAAGGAAAATTAAAATAATATTAAACAAAGGTTTTTCATAGATGGTACATTGAATGGATATTACATTTTAACTTCGCAACTGTTGTATTTTTTTTATTCAAATCGTTCTCAACGTGATTCCAATTAAATTTACCATTGTGTAGGCGGCGTCCATACTTCGCGGCTCGCTCGAGGCCCGCACGGAGCCCGCACGTGGCCGTCAGGGACTTGTTAATTACATTTTTATATCAAGATAATTTTTGAATTCCATTCATTTTGCGTGAGTTATTGGATTTTGGTTTACTCTAGTGTTAAAATATTCCGAAATATTAAGCTCAATAATTTATTAATGTTATTTATGTCGATCTTGTATGTTGTGTTCACATTGTACGCAATTAAATGTCATCTTTGAAATTTGAATTAAAAGTATTGTAACATTGTAAACCCAGCATCTTCATCGGCAAGTTTGTGCATACTTTTGTAATTCAAACCAATAAGTCTTACTTAAAGAGGCCTTTTCGTCGTAAACCAAGCGAGCTCACTTGCAGAGCGAGAATAAATTTATTCCTATCTCCAAACTGAGGCGCCACTGTAAACCAGTATTTTGCAAGTGGTTGAAGTTAGCGCACTCTATAGTTGATGTTAAGGTTATTTTCAGAAGTTTAACAAGCAGGAAACTTAATGTAGGTATTATACAAGTAAGAACTCCTGCGGCGCTTAGTTTTCAGTTGGAAACTCTTGTAAATGCGGCAGAGCACGTGTAAGAGAAAGTTTTGCGGTAAAAATATTGTAATTGAATTTGAGTTTCAACGAGACACTGAATGTTTTACTGAACATCTTAAATTTATTATTCCTATTCCTTAAATCTCGCTTAAGTATATTGTTTAACTTTATTTTATTAACTTCTTTTATTTTCATTTTTATATTATGCCAGTACACGCTAACAAAACTTATGTTGACGAATGCACTGTAAAATGACCGTTTAATTTCAATGTCCGCTTGACTCACATTCCGCCAGAGAATAAAACGTTTAGATGCTCCATATATAAATGCTCGCTCAGTATTTCAGGCTTAGCTATTTAAGCACAAAGCAAATACGTTGTGCTGCTGCCTAGTGTACGACCTATGTAATGCAATCCTACGAGCAGCGCGCACTCGCAGCCAAATGAAAGGCTTTAATGCAACTCTGCCGTGCAGCCTTATAACATTTTCGTTTCTCTCCACCTTTACAATTTGCATCGCATATAACGGAAAGCCGAAACAACTGAATAATGGAAATGTATGCCTCTCTGCTTAGTTAATGTAGACTACGTTATGAAACTATTTTTCGTTTATTTTGTGTGGAAAAGCAGCAAATTTGCATAGTAATTAGTAATGCGTAGTGTCACCAGCTATTTGTTTTTTTTGATATAATTTCATACTTCTTATGGATCATGTAGACGGTGTACGAACTTTTGACCATCAATCTTCTTATCCTTATCTTTCACAACGAAAGCTGCTGTGGGAGATAATCTGAAAGGATCGTTACAGATTCTTTTACTTTGATTTTATATACTTTACTTTTTATTATTTTTTTAAAGTTAACCTTTCAGGATACAAAAAGAGTACAGATATTTTTTTGTGTTACAATCATAGGTAGTAGGGAATGCATATTTTAATAAAGAATCTTTATTTTAAATATAGGGTGAAACGCATTGTACAACAGAGAGCTGTAACTGAGGCTGAGTACCTCGCTACATGTCCCGGCAGCGGCAGCGGCAGCGGCAGCGGCAGCGGTAAACTCAATGAATATTAATGACGTCTTGCAGAACAACGCCGCCAAATGTTACTTTATATTAAATCTTCTCAACCTATCTCTATAATATCTAACAATCAAAATGTGATTTAATTTGGAAACCAGAAAGATTGATAACAAGTTAAGTAAAGGAATTCAATATAAGCTGTTAGCAATTAAATGAATGGCCGCAACTGTTCGTGCCATGGCTGAGCTCACGGACAATTGTCGAGGTCCGCAGAGCTCAGTGGCGGAGTAGCGAACTGTCGGGGGATTGCCGCTAGTCACGCAACCGAGCGCTCTGCACGCACGCTGCTACTGAACAGTTGAAACACGAAAAAATACATTTTATATTACTACAAGTACTATGAGAGTAAGTTATAAAATAAAGTCACGAGGCGCCTCGCCCTGTTCGAGTGTTCACGTTTTAATGAGAAATGGAATCTTTATTGTACTTCCTTTATATTGCAGTGGGGAATTACGTGATTGTGAAATAAACTGGATATTTTTATATTATGATCGTGAAACCTTTTCTCGCTCGATATCTAAGAAATTTTAATTAATAAAACTAAACCAATTCGTATCTCGTTGTATTTAATATCATGTATCATTTCACTCATTAATTCGATCATGGAGTTGCTAATTACGAAACGAAAAACGTAAACACTGCGCTTCGGACGTGCTCTAACTCAAATAATGAAAAACTAGCGAACTGTTTGTTGGGTAACGATGAGGAGAGCAAAACAACCACCAGCCGACAGCCGACGGCGCTCCAATGCGGAGCTCACAGCAATCGACGTCGTTACGGAACAAAGGGCCGAGAGCCGACCGTCGAGCACGATTATCTAGTGTTTTTTTCATTGGAAGCTGCTATCGTCTGCTAACTACATACATCACCGACTCGCAATCGACAACGAAACATTTTTTATTCCCATATCCGAGGAAATTATCGTGATAATGATGACGATTACGATGAGGGCAAAATATTTCTACTTATGGTACATAGAGGATACAAATTTCGCTGCTCACAACTGATGTGTTAACCATTTAAAATAGGTGTAGTATTAACACAAGTTAGACCTGTATCGTATTTAACTAATTTTGATATTTCAGTGATGTACAATTAGGTCAATGACTTCATATTATCTTTATTAAATACTTGTGGTTCATATGACTGATATATTACTTGTACATTAACGAGGGCATGTGAACGTGAACTCCGTCTTGTGTTCGAATGAGCGTATAATGGAACATCATTCCGTATAAAAGTGCCGACAATTTACCTTGACATGACACACGACCTACATACATAAATGTTTTGTACGAATTTCAACTGGAATATGTTCCGCTCGCGGCCAAAACTAAAAATAAAGAACTTTACAAATTATATCTCGCAACTGAAAATCTTGCAAAAATGTAAAATTAAAACATGAATTTAAATATTAAAATAATAAGAATTTTTTTTTAAATATTCAAAAGCTCAGACTAGAGCCGGGAGAAAATGTACATATTGCAGTTGTTGGTTTAATGTGCATCAAAGGACTTAGCTTTACTATTAATGAATGGCACTTTTGCGAACGTGAAAACTTTGTGTGACAATTTTGACACAATCTTTTGGCCGCCGAACTAACATTTTGTCTCCATTTTTTTATTTTCCCTAACAAATATCGCGACAAGCTGCTGTCGTGTTGACCGTAAGCACCATTTGCATAAACGACACAGTTTCATGGCAGAAAGCCTCTTGTCCGGTTTACTTTATTGCTGGCTTTTGCAGCTTTGATTTTCTAGTGTCTGCCCAATTTTGTCTGTTCGTGGAAATTATCGTGTACACTGAAAGTTGCGGGTAATTTTTTGCAGTTAAAAGCGATGCAACTTTATATGTTCTACCTTTTACAACATGATTGGCCTCTTTTTTATTATTTTAATTGAATATTGTACCCCAATTTAGCTAATTTAGAGAACAAACAATTTGCCGTGCGACGTAAAAAATAAATCGACTAACGTTAATAAAAATTAACCTATTTTGCGTAACTGTACTGAGGCAATAAACTTTACAGGCTGGGCTTGAGTTTATGTAAATACAGCAATACTTCTTGCTAAAGCGGCTCCCATTTTAGTGGCTTAATGAACGTCTGCAGCCACACCGCGCCGCCGCCAGCGCTGTTTGCGTTTTATGTTGTATCTACTTACTGATGAATAGAGTATTATCTAGTACAAATTACTTCTTGTATTTAAAATAAAACCGCAAACATTCAGAATGTTAATATTCTTAGCGTGCTAATATATACTATGTAGTATGAAAAACTTTAATACATAATAGTGTTCTTTATATATGGAAATACAGTCAAAACCGTTTATAGCGACATGGTTTAGAACAACATACCGGTTAAATTGACCAAAATCAAAGGTCCTGGCTGAATGTTATTACATATCTTTCCTATTAA
>DWHV01000350.1:0-10599 GCA_018248035.1 Papilio joanae | reverse complement strand
CTAAAATAGGTATAGCACTGTAGTGCTAAGAAGATCCGATCGGTGTACCGATCTTCTAATTTATTCTTTTTTCATGTTATGATCTTATTTGAAAAACGAGAACTGTAACGCAAAAAATTGCAGAAAATCCTTAAAAAATAGTAGATAAACATTAAAAATACAAGCATCCATCGCAATATTATTAATGATAATTTATTTTAGGAAGAAAACGTACCAAATTTTATTTACTTCTTATTGCTATTAATACATTATATAATAGTTTAGTGCCTGTCGTATTGATCCGATGCTATCCTCGTGACACCATTAGTTGGAAACTTGTTTGGCTCCAAAATGGCGGCGCGGGAAGGCGGGCGCGCGGCCGAGGCTTGTCAAATTTAAAAATGGAACGTACCCGTACTGAATTCAACGTACGCTGTCAGCCAAATTATTTGGTATAGCTTCGAGTTGCTTTGTTATTGAATTTCGGATCTTGTCTACTTACGGCGAGTCTACGCCTCGCGGAGTTAATAATTCCTCATTTGGCGGCTACATTATAAAAAGTATTAGGTTCTATTTTTAGTAAGCGCTTCCATATAAATAAAATTATACCCTGAATAAAAATATATAAGCCCTGCCGTAAGGGCGCCTAAATCACTTTAATCTTAAAGATAACGTTATGGGAAAAGGATATCAAAGAATAACATTTTTAAATACAAAAAATAAAAATGTATCAAATATATAGTTTTGCCAGAATTGTAGGTATAGGATAGTGATATATCAATTTAAAAAAAGTTATCAGTTGGACACGGCTAGCGATTATTGCATAACACCGTCCCTCAGCCGCAGCTGCAAGCCGCGCGGGAAACTGGACGTAGCGTGAGGCAAGCCGCGGGGCCACCCTGCCGCCGCCCAGCGACGAATCTAAATTCAATTAAGCCAGTTAATTTAAGCCGCTTTGTATGTCAACACTACACTCGAGCTTTATGATTAAACATTGTGTTTTGATTATATTAGTTACTTTTATAATTATGCATACGGTGATCAAGCCACATCGTTGTGTGGCAAACGGCATGTAATACATATAAGCTAATTGCACTAAAATTATTCTTGTAAGGCACAGGTAGCTGGCAACATAGTGAGATATATACATTACAATAAAAGAATAGATAAAGTGGGCAAAGTTCTGTTTATTTCAAAATTAACTTTTACCTTCTACACATGGTTATATTTAAATTGATTTTTATTTATTAATTTAAAAAAGTAATGAAATTCATTAATTTTGTAGTAATTTGTATAGGATAAAAAGTAGTTTGTAGTTTCTTGTTTTTCCAAGCCCCGTCGTCCCATTCCCCTCGCTGTTGTGCGTGATCACAAGAAAATTCCATTTGCCCGCAAAAAACATTTAGGGAAAAGGGTAGAAAGGAGATTCGCCCGAGTCCGTTACGCTACGATCTAATACAATTATATTGGCATAACATTTGTTCCGTATCAATTAAATTACATCAAATAAATGTCTTTTAGTAATGCAATCCAGTGGACCTTTTTGTAGAATAAGATTGGATTACGAATATCAAAAATACGTTAAACGAATCTGTACTTATAGAAGTACATTACTGTAAGTATCAAAGTACATAAATGGGAAGCCACAAGACAGTAATTATTAGTAATGGCTAATTTATTTACTATGTTTTAAAAGATACTTTCGTTTGTTTCCTTTCGAATCGATTCTCAGTTATTGCAATAACTGTCGCTGATAGCATAGTTTTAGAGTTTTAAATATTTTGCGTAGATTAATTAAATGGGGCGCGTTAAGTGTGACGGCCGATAGAACTTTGCGAAGTCGGCGAGCCGGCTCTGAATTCCAAATTGATTGACTCTAGTTATAATTCAACAACTGAAGGAATTAAATTCATACTAATATAATTATAGTTTGAAACTACAGTTAAGAGTATTTCTTAAACACCAATTTATTAAATAGTATTAAGTTGATTAAATGTTAATTATTATTTTTATGTTAATTTTGTCATGTTTTTCCATTTACTCTGTGATTTTATCGAATTTTTTGACTAAAACCCATCCTATGCGAGCTGAAATTTTAACATCGAACATTTGTGACAGTATGAACCAAATCAAAATTTCTTGAAATTAGCAGTTGCAGTGTCAGGACCATAAACAACAATCATAATTTCAGCCGATTGGCTTACATTTTGATCTTCAAAAAATTATCGTAAAATTAAATGAAATTTCTTGGATGTCGTCCATTTTTGACGTAATTTACTCGTAATGGACTAAATTAAGAACAGCTAAAGTTTTTTTTCTTGTGTGAATTAATCTAAAATTACATGATTGATTTTTACTACAGCCACCTATCTAAAATACCTATTTTTTTCTATCCAACCTACTTAATATTTTATTTGTTTCAAAATAGTGCCCGCAAATCGCAGTTGAAACTAGCTGTTTAATAACTGGGCTTCTCAAATACCCTGTACACTTTTATAAAAGTATCAATATAAAACTAATAAATAGTGTAGTCATATAAATCAGTTAATCAAAACCTTTCAGGGTCCGAGAGTTTCAAAATGAAGGCTTAAAGTCTGTTTCCATTGTCCGCGGCCGGACGCCGCGCCGCGCCGTCGCGTCTCTACAAGTCCGCTCCGATACAGTTTAACCCAATTTCATTCTCTTCTGTTCTATGCTCAAGGCTTTAACGGTTTAGGTCACAGTCTTTGTGTTCAAGTGGCACAAGGCTGATACGCTGATATATCATGACCAACTTTACAACTAAAAAAATATTTATGTAATTTTACATTTCGTCTCATATTAAAAAAAAAATTAAAATCACTTTTTTTTAACACTTACCTAAGTCAGTTTTAAATGTTTATATTATTTCTTTGACATTTTAGTTGTGCTGCTAAAATTGGAATTTGTATTTTTACCTCAAAACGTATTCTTAACATCTTAGCAGAGGCCGAGGTCAATTTGTAGAGTTGACCTCGAACATTCACTCGAGAGCCGAGTTTGCTGCCAACTGATGCCTGACAAGTATTTTTCAAATAAACAACCACCATTTATTCTTTAAAAACTCAAAATGTTACCACCAGTACAAAACAAAGCATTTAATTTTTTGAGATCAGAAGCCCACAAGCTTACATCAAGTGTGTAATGGATCTCTAATATATTAAAATTCATCAAAATCTATCCAGCGGTTTTAGAACGCATAGGAGATAAACATTTTCACAATCCGACTGTCTGACTGGGTATGTTTTTCGCTCGTATCTATGGAAAATTCCACTGTGACGGCCTAGAGTCTAAACGACTCAGCCGATTTTGACGAGTGAAGTGTCAATCGATTCGTTTTCTTTCTCCGGGTGTCATTACATCGACACAAAACACATAGCTTGGACGTAATAATAAAATTCTAAATTAATACATATGGGAGTTTTTAAATAATACGTGTTAAAAATTAATTTCTTTTGTTTTAAATTGCAGTCAACAGATGGCGATATCCATTAGGCTTGGGTAAATTACACTACTTAAGTACGTACTTACTTTTATATAGCTCAATAGCTAGTGAGTTGGTAAGTCTATGTTCTACTAGATACCTTTACAATGTCCTTATTTAAAAAAAGTTAAAAATAATATTTAGAAATATCTCAATAAAAACGCTGTAATCCGATTATCCCCAATCTAATAATCAGCAATGTCAATACAATGAATTTCCAAAGCCGGAGAAAATTCACAAAAACGTCTAGTCGACATTTCTTACGCGTTGATATTAAATAAAGGGTAGACTTACCACCCCAGTTCCGCCACCCTGCCCATTATGTATTCTGAACTAAAGATCAAGTACATTTCAATATATTTACCATTTAACTTGCAGAAATAATAATATTAGTTTCTTGTTTTTAGTAATACTGTTAAATTTTTTTTTAATGTTATGAAGCCTCTATCGAAAAAAAATTATATAAACGATTGAGATGTCTATCAACAGGGAGAAGATAAAATTTTATTGGGTAGCAGTTACGGGCTTTCTTAATAAGGTTCTATTTTACTTTAAAACATGTTACTATTTAGTTTTATTTTTGATGTTTAGTATTATAAGGTTTAAGCAATTTTTTCCAGTATTCTGTTTTTAAATCACTTAATCTGTGCACGCTAATCGCAGGCGCCGCGATATGGGGCTTTAGCGCCCATCTTACATTAATTAAAATAGCGAATGTGGTAAGCTCGAAAATGGTTTATGTAAACTTCGTCGCTATAACTTATGAAATATTTTTCTTACCCTAATAAAAATATAATTTCATGTTTTTGAAAAGCGGTATTTTTTTAACTTGTACGTACACAAAGGTTTGCGAATAAGTGCTTAATTTTGGTCAGTTGATAGAACTTAGACAAGAAATATTTAATGTACATATTTCTTTTTTTAACTTAAGCATTACCGTAGGTCACTAAAATTGTTATTATTTCCATCAATACAAAAATTCATTGATCAAACAAATTGATACAAATAACAACCATAGCATTTATTTATATGCATGTTAATAACTTAATATTTAAATAAATGCTACGGAAACATTAACATTGCGTGTTCTTCAAAATCAAAATTTTCTTTGACAAACAAAAATATTTGTTTCAAACGACATTTAAATGTTGACTTATAAAAGAGGATTACCGACCCTTGTTGACAAAAAAGGTTGTTGCGATGCTTAAAATGTCGAAGAAACAGCTCGAGGAATTATTTACACACGCGAGAAATGAATATTTCTCATCGTATAAAAATACAATTAATTTAATAATTATGGAACTTTACATTAAGTCACCCCTGAGTTACATTTTGAATCTAATTTATTCTAATTAAATATCAAAAGATAGAACAAAGTACTAGATAATTGACAAATCTTATAAAGATTTCATATTAAAAACAAAACCATTGTGTATAGAACAAGAAGAAGTGACCGTCTTAAACCAACGTGAAGAAACCGAAATGACATAAAGACAATCGTCTTGAAATGGCCCGAGATCAAACGTAGAACCCAGGATAGAGAGAGCCGGTGGCGCACTACGAACCTTCTCTGCTCTACCGTAAGTATTTTTAGTACCAGAACATTGATACAAAACTAAATAGTACTAATAATATTTATGCTATCACTTTTCATTGCATAAACACGTTACATAATACTGCAGTTGTTTACCAGCAGAAAGTGCATATTGTAGTGACTCAATATGAAGGCCACTTGAAGCAGACCTTTATATCTCTCCAATTTAAGTAATTTACATAATGGTATAAAAGATATACAAAATCTCTAACTATAGCAAAACTAGGAATTTATGTTCCTCGTAATACCTCACTAGTTGTAGAAAAATACAGATGTTTTTGCCTAAAAAGTGACGTGGCATAAAGCGATTGTGCCGACCCTATAATAGGTTTTATATCTTTGGTAAAGTTATAACTAGGCGCAGTGACGAAATGTGTGCCTTGGCCTCCGGCAATACTAGTGGAGACTTGTATAAGGGGTTCTACAGTCTCGCAACACCTCAACCTAGTCTCAAATTGAACTAGGTTGCGACTTGATCCATACATCAATAATCATCAATTATTTTTATTTATTTATTTAACTTCACTTATGCTATGTACAATATAATCTTATTTTACTTTGGGTTCTTAAACTGGTAGGTTTGTAAGAACCCTGCACATTCTCTAGAGTTGGGTAGTTTACAATATTTTTTGTTTACATGGTATGAATACGTCTTACACGTTATAGTTCTAATAACTGTGGACTTGAGCCAAGACAATGAAATGTAACATATTAATAGGCCCATATATCATCTAAGTAATCTGCAATATATCATTCATACCAAATAGCGATTCACATGAACAAAATTTTCTTCGCTAATTTTTAATATAAATATTACAAAAATTATAAAATCGAAAAAGCAAAATGTAATTAGCTATTTGTATATAGACATATACGAAAGTTTTCAGTATTTACATGTTATTAAAATGTTTACTGCAGAACATAGTATTTGCTGGTAGAGCTTGTAAAAGTTTTGTATAACGCTCCGATTTATACTTGTGAATACAGAATATTTACTCGACGCACATGTGATATATAATTATATTGTTTTCGTAAATTACTGCAAAACATAATTATTATGTTGAATAATGTATATAATTGAATTATTAATGTTAAGTTATGATGTAAATGTATCTATGTAAATTATATTAAAAAAGGTACATCTTATTAATATAATAAAATATCTAATTAGTCTGTTTGTTTTCATGACCGAAATCCGTGTATAAAACATATAACCATCCTTCTTATTATCTTTTACTAAACAGATATAACAATATATATATATATTATAGAGGGATTTTGGTCTTAACGATAACTCACTTAGATTATTTCAGTTCTTTCTCCATCCTATAATAATCTGTGAAATCATGAACACGACAACCGCAATAAGAGCTGTTAATTATACTACTGGTGGGTGTACAGACTATGGTGTGTCCCGCGTACATTTGATTTGAGGGAGGTCGGGATAGGGGGAGAGGGACAGCTCCCCTTCGGAATTAGGTCGCGACAGGATGAAAGGGAGCAACTCTATGCGTTTTTATAGCTTATCCATCCAACGATAGCGCCAGTTGGTCTAAACTAAGGCTATTATATTGTACTTATTATAATATTGATATAAAAGATTACTTACATTTTGTATTTGATTCATCTTTGTAAAATGGCGGCCGAACTCCCATAAGTCGACGCCGAACTTTAATGCCCAATTCTTGACTCTGTAACAATAATTATATTCTTTTAATATATTTTCAACACAACAAGTTAAAACAATCTCATCGCCTTACTATTTGCAATTTTTTTTAAATATTTGTTAACAAGCATTGCTTTTACAAAAATTCACCTTCGGTCATTCTGGATACTCATAATACCAATTTCATTTTATTACCGAAAGGGTTCGTAATTAAATTGGCATACGGGTGTAGCTAGGACGACCCGAATCTATTGTAAAGAGAAGTATTTGTTATTCCCTAGAGGCTAACATTGTTGGAAAACGGGATTTTAACATCTATCCGACTCGAAGGACCATAAACAGAAAAATGACATTATTAAGAGTCTAGATGTAGAAATGAAACTTTGAATGTTATATTAAATCGTATATACGCACAACTAAAATAGTTTGCGGTCACTACCAATAGTTAGTTTACACTTTTTAATTTCAAATAGAAATAAAAGCTTTTACATGATAAAAATACATTTTAAAAGTATATAAATTATAACTAGTCATCGCAAACATTTTTGATGTGTGTAATAATTTAATGTAATTTGTATGTGTGTGTAATGGAAGGTGTAAATAATTTCTGTGCTTTAAAATGTTACCCAAATTATTTGAGAGAGGCATGGATTTCCTAACTGATTATTTAAGAAGGAAACTGAACTCTACACAGTTTTATGTGTAAATATTTATCTCCAGTTCATTGCTTATATATTACAGACAGACGAAATTTATATAGGCATTGTTGTGATTGGAAGAGACCGATTTAATTAACGACCCGGGCGATACCTGGCCGGGTCGTGTCGCCGCTTGCCGGGTCACGATTGAAAATGTTTCTCCATTAATTTTAATTTACCTCTAACGTTCAAGTGCTTTTAAAAGTGGACACTTTATTGATATAAAATAAAGTAACGCCAAGAGTGCACTCGCATTATCTAGTAAAGCTTTTAAATTTAACCCTCGCATGAACATTTAATCATTTTCAGGGCATAAATTCACCCCTGGAGAAAAATGCAGTGGGCATGCAATATCTAAGATAACAATATTGTAATCTATGAGTATGAGTATGTTTATGAAATTGCTTTTATGAAGCAGTTTTTTGCCAAGTGGCTCATATGTCACAAAATAATATTGTCCTCAGTCGCCATTATAAATGTACAATTAAGAGTAATAACATTAATTAAAATTTTATCTTCTAAACTTTTTTACTATGTACAAACAAGAAAATAAAGGCATATATCAGCTTTGCGATCAGTTTGTGTAGAGTGTTGACAAATAAAATGTAAAGGAGGCTGAGCAAACATTGAAGCAATCGGAAGCGCTCCAGTGAGGGCCAAATATTTACGGAATCAACAGCTTTACAGCGCAGCCTCTCTCCTACAATATTGAACTTATTACACCCTTGCAAAGATCTCTCAACCACTTTTCATAATTAATCCAATCCATCTCTACCCGATTCTTAGTATTATAATGAAATTATCCAATTTGATTTTAGATACAGTCTTATAAATAATAATTATATAATTATGCATTAATGTTTAATGAAAAACACTATAAATCTGCCTGTAAGCTACATTTAAATTCTGTAATATACAACTAAATTGAGGAATTTCATTTTGTTCTATTTTAAATTGCTATTTCAATTCGTACTTTAGCGTTAACATCTATTTTAATTTTATATCTATTCTATTTTCACCTCCACTATCGCTACGAGTATCGTAGACCTTCGTAGACTTTTGTATCGTAGACTTTTGTGACATCTGACCTGTCTGACCCTAATTCATTTTAAGCGTTAAAAATTAAATTCTACCCACAGATTCTACAATGAGTTATAAATATGATATTCTACATTTCACAATTTGTGAACTATTATGAAGGTAGGTAATGCAAATGAATGTTCTGTCGTAAGAGTTAGTAACCTATTCAATGTCCTTTGGTTGAAAAATATTTTATCGCATATTACGTCAGTTCCATTCATCAGCGGCTAATGAAATTCTATTTATAAAAACCAAAGCAACTCTCGTTCCCTACGAATACTCCTTGTTAGGCCGCACTGTCACTGAAAAGCTATTTCCTTATTCCGTTTCGTTTAATTCAAGTTGTTTCACAATGTGCTCATTAGCAATCAGGGAATGTTTAGCCGCCATTGTTGGCAGGATTTCGGCCGTCATCGGCAGAACTTTGGAATTTAAAATGATTTAAAATGTTCCACGGCTGACGACAGGTGTTTTCAAATGTCGGCTCACGGCTCTCGGATTCAAGATATCGTAAAATATGCAATAATATTTCTTGTCTATTCTTCTATTCCGACATAAAGAATAAGAATTTAATCTAAAAGATTGGGACACGTAGATCAAACATAGAAACCTAAACTAAATGATGAATCAATTGTTAAAAGAAAATTATTTAAATTACTATTTATAATAATTTGATAACATTGGCTGCTAACAATTTTATATCGTCAAAAAAAAAACAATAAAAAATTCGTAAATAACTTGACAAATATATCACGTTATTTTACGAGACTGTGATCGTTTCAAGATAAAAACACAGGAAAAGCGAATTGAAACGAGAATCTCGGAAGATCTCGTTACGGTAATAGGTTTAACCCTAAAGCTGTGAGCATCGCTACCGCCCTCTGCCGGATGACGGCGGACAACTGCCGACTCAATGTAACATATTTACATTTCACCTGATTTTGTGATGTTGTCTATTATTTTGAGAGCTCTTTAACTTCTTTACTTCAAAATGTATTGTTCAAACATGTAAAACTAGTATCCATAGCAAAACGTAATAAGTTATTATAAGTGTACTCTTTATGAGTTTGAGTATGCCAAAATAAATATCTAAACTGTTTTTTCTCTGAAAAATTGTGAGAAAATAAATGCAAACCAATATTTTATTTTAAAAATAAAAATCATTCTTAATTTTGTCCTGCTTTATTTGAATAAGCAATTTTTATAAAAAATTTAAAAATAAAGCATTGACACTAATGTCTTTCCTGTTTGAATTTTTTTCTAAGAAAATTGCGCGATGGTTTCTCCTAACTTTCCGCGTCAAAACTTTTTGTGGGTATTTAATTCTTTATTTTGCTAAAGCTTCCCCTCGCTTCTACTAAAAACTGTTTGTTCTTACAAACGCTATAATACTTTCGAAAACCTCATCTGCGACCAAAAAACATTGTTACTTTAATAAAGGATTGAACTTTAAGGGCAACGATGAAAAACTCCTTTAGTATTTTGTAAGCGTTTTATATTTTTCCCAAGATAGTAAGGATTCTTTCCTTTTACTAAGATATTAACTTCTTTGTGTCCTCATATTTTTGCGTGACTTTGGATGCACTTACGTGGCTATGTAACACTTAACTAATCAACCAGTGTAAAAGGGTTCCATATGTACTTACACCTAAATTCAGTGAAACGAATCTACTAATGACATCATTATTAAGCTGGTAATGAAATCATGCGATTTGTGTCAATGTAAAAAAGATGTTGATTTTGTAATTTATATCATGAACTTTGCATCCGAGAACACCACATCTGGTGAGATTAAAACGAACTAGAAAACAAAGTCTTCCAATCATTACCCAAGTTATAACTAGTTGAGCGTCGAACGAGGGAGATGCGACGATCTGTGTAAGATAGACAGGCGAGGGTGTGCTTAAACGAAGTTCATTAGAGATGAGAGCAGCGATATCTCGCGTTGAGCTGCACCAGCCTTCGATATGCCGCTTGTTTTATTAATCAGCGTCGTCGAGCGCCGGCAGACAGGGTGTCAGACGATCCGCCCTTACGTAAGTCAGCCTCCGTAGTACGCAGCGGCGACCCCCTCCCACAC
>DWHV01000349.1:0-10616 GCA_018248035.1 Papilio joanae | reverse complement strand
TTTCATGAGAATCGGTCAAGCCGTTTCGGAGGAGTATGGCAACGAAAACTGTGACACGAGAATTTTATATATTAGACAAAAAAAAAGGCAATTCAGTTTAGGAAATTACTTAAGTATGTTGTTTAGACACGTTTTATATTTTGAACAAACCTATTAAATTTAATACGTGATAGAAGTTTCCACATCAATATATTGCTGTAATATCACTAATATTTTCACAATAGCACAGACAGTAGAAAAACAGAGATAGCATTGTAATAGTTCAGAAATCACGAAATGTACTTCACGTTGGACATGATAGACTGAGACGTGACAGACGTGATAGACGGTGCCCGGTGAATTTATTAATTAGTTTAAAAAAAGATAGCTTTGGATTTAGACCATTAATTACAAAAGTGGTCTAGAACCCCTAGGGTCCATGGAAGAATCTGCGGGGATGTACTATGGCGGTTAAGTTGAGCAAAGTGCGGCAGGGGTTTATCGAAACCAGTCAAATTCCAAATTGGTCTGTAATTTTCTAAATTTCGTTGAAGTCCGTTCGTTACATATTCAAAGTTCACGAGTTTTAACGAAGTCAATTTACCTTGACATCTTTCCAAAGTGAAATCTGACGGTTAGAATAAATTGTACGAGAAAAACTAAAGTTAACTATTAATATATTTACCCTTGAGATTACGAGTTAGTTTATCACTAATTTTGGAATAAATTAGACTATGAGAAAGGCAAACCTAAGTTATCTTACTAATATTATAAATTCGAATATTTGGATGTGTGATGGATTTGTTAGAAGATGTCTCCAGAACGGCTGCATTGACCTCGCTGAAATTTGCCATAGATGTCTGAACAGTCTGACAGTCTGAAAGAACATTTAGGTTACAAATTATTTATTTATTTTTAGTCGCGGGCGACGGCTATTTTTATATAATTTGTCAAAGACTTTGGTGCAGATCGCACAGACGTATTTTCACCTTTATATTATCTTCCTTGTAAAACAATTGAATTTGCCTTGCCTCAGGTACACACATATTGCAGTGCGCCGTGAGCCGTGAATTGACCTCGTGCATTGCGGGCCCCCACAACACGCCATGTTAGTTGCTCGTCACAACGCATGCAAATCGTAACATAACGGTCCCATGAATGAATGAATGTCGTTCTACATTTAAAATAAAATTTTACGTATCGAATACAACTATCTACATAACAAGGAAGTTTACAAATCCATAAGACCTTACTAATATTATAAATGCGAATATTTAGATGGATGGATTGTTTGAAAGTATCTCCGGAAAGGCTCAGCGGAACTTGATGGGATTAGGCACAGATGTAGAACATAGTCTGAAAGAACACATATGCTACTTAGTAAGTTTTTTTTAATGCCGCGCGGACAAAATCGCGGGCTATAGTTAATAACAAATAACTTTGGCAAAGAAATTCATCTCCGGTACGTTTCCACTTCCTACATGATTTATGTTTCAAGAAATAGTTTAAGACAGATACGAATTGAGTGCAATTCATGAAAAACTATTTCAGTATACTCAAAAGAGAAATGCTTTTCTATTTGGAATGTTACCAAATAAAGTTGTCACAATACTAGACATGGTCAAGAGGTAAGCGGAAAATTGTTATCTATTATGGTATATAACGGTTTAAAAAAAACTTATGGTACATAAAAGAAAATTGAATTTTATCTTTTAATAAATCTAAAGATAAATAATAGATGTTTCAGTTTAACTGTGAAGCGAAAAAAACTTTGGAATCGAGATATTAATTATTTCTGCTAAATATGTTACCTAAGGTTTTGTTAGACGTTTGTTAATTATGTATCGTGTTAGTAATAATTAACCTAACTATACTAGACGTTTATAACTTCATTACGTCAAGCTCAAATAGAAGGTTCATTGTACAAATATTAATCTAGATTATATGAGAATTTAAACGAGCAAATGCAAATAACATAGTATATTCAGATTCATAATTCATAGAAAAAATCGAAGGAGTTTAATTAATTTACAAGTAAAGTTTTATTTTTTAAAAGTAGAGATGATTGAATGATTTTCGTAGAGTTGTAGAAAAGTACTGACGGAAAAAATCTTTAATCATTTCTCCTTTAAGTTAATTGTAAGTTTAATGCAGTCATCGAACCGATACTTAAACCGGTACCAATCCCAGCTCGGCCATAACTGGATGAGTTTAATTTCTCTGACGCAATACTTGTACAAAGGTAGAACGTCTCCGTAAACATTAACACTGTGTTCAAATAAAACTGTTTGTAAACCGACTATGAGCAACACAAACGCGGTTTATTTTTTTTTTAAACCGACAGATTCAGAAGGGTAATGTTATTCGAGCGTTCTAAGTTTTCATGTAATTCGTGGATTTGTATTTATTTTTAATCCATTGTGATTGTATAAAGCTTAAATGGCTGACCCGATCTTAACGAGTGAGAGATTCGGTTCGTTTTCTTTCCCTGAATGTAACAGAACTACAGTCAGTCGAATTTTTGTGGTGTTTTCAGTAACAAATAGTGTTAGGTCCATATCGAGTCGACAACACTTCATTACGCCAGCGTTTCTGACCAGAAATGCACCATTATTGTTCACACTGTGAACGTAGCCTTATATTTGCTGCGTTTGTTCTCAGATTGAGATCAATTCAAGGTCAATATGTATCAATGCATGATATTTTAGATGAAATATGATGATCTAATTTGATTCAGAATTGACTTATATATTACGTAATGAAAACATAATTTCATGGATTTTATAAGCGTTTATATTTGTAAAATATGACGTAACGCATTATGCATACTCATGAGATGATGGTAAATGTTTAAGATATTATATTATAACACCGGTTCAATCAATATATTGATAAAGTGGTAAGTATGAAGGAAAGCCTACGTCCAGCACAGCATGATAATGAAAATGTAGAAGTATTACTTCCTAACTTAACTAGTCAGTAGTAGTTTATCATTTACATTTGACTTGAACTTATTTATATGCAAAGTACGGAGTTTATTCCAATTTTATGAGTACCAATGAAATCTATTAGAAAAGGGGGTCAGCTAGTAATAAAAAGAGGCGTTGCAGTGGACGAACGTTAATTTTAGATGGGATAATCAGGTCAAGAGTTTAGATTTTGTTATTTAATTGTACTATGACATCAGAACAAGCAGAGACATTGCTTATATATATTACCAGGATAATTTTAAAGGTGCTATTACTAAACATAAACAAGAATCGTAAGCAATTGTAACTTAACTTAATAATTAACCCCACATAGACAATAACTTAATACCACACTGTTCTAAGTAATCAAGATAAAGTACATGATGTAACAAAACCAACTCACGTCTAATTCCAGCTCCAGTTTATTGATTTCGTCCGTGGCCGCGTTCAATTTCTCCAGTTCCACCTGAAAGTTGACGAATAGCTTGAGACAGTCACAGGGCACTCGCACTTCGTACTCCCACACATGTGGCAGCAGCAAGCAACACGTAGAGACGGGAAACTTACGAGACATTGCAACTACAATACTTTGCACGCTACTATTCTTATCAATCTGTCAAGATAACTTATCTATCTGTACCTTACGGAGATGTTTCCTGTCCCTACAAGCAAGATATTACAAAATAAAAATTGGTACTTACTTATCATCTTGACTAGTTTATGTTTCAATGAAAAGAAAATCGCAATAGAAATTCTTAATTACATTTTAATTCCAAATAAACATGATGTAGATTTTTTAACATACACGCTAGAATACATGCCATAAATTTTACAATACAAAAATATTTTGAATACACACTTTTTTTTTAAATCGTCCAATTACAGCGCAGATTTTTTCCAATTTGAAAATAGAATCCGTGAAAAACTACCAATCAGAAATTATTTTTTTTAATGAATTAAAAATAATATAACTTAATATATTAAAGTTAAATAAAGCAATGGAATGGTTCAGTTGTACTAGAGTAAGGTTTTGCACTAGTTATGATTTTGAACACTTCTCATTTGGTAAAACAATGTAATACCACACTAAGAACGAAATTTTTACATAATATTCCACTCTATAAATACATAACAGAAAATAAAAATGAGATTACATGCGAGTAAATAAATGTATTAACTAAAAGTTTTACCAAATAATGAACATAAGTTCTCCTAACAATATAAAATAACTAATATATATTTTACGGTGGTTATTATACATTCTAAATGCTGGCTTGTGACATGGGATTATATAATATGACACAATATACATAACAATTTCAGAGATTCAATTACAAACAATTTATCCAATTGAAACCAATTTAATTGATCGTGCAAATGGTTACGAAAGTAACATTATATAGTTGCATCTGGCAATTCGTAAATTTCATATTTTATTGCATTTTAGGCCTCAGAAAAATTATTGTTGGTAGTAATTTAATAAATTTTAATATTCTTTTTATTTCTATTTAATTGAATTATGTAAAAAAATGTGCAAAAAAATCAATGTCAACGTGTTGCCTTATTGTTACATTATAATTTACAGTTAAAAGACAAAGTTAAATATTTTTGTTAATTATTAAAAATAACAAATTCAATTTCAACTAAATATATTGACATTATTGTTGATGTCAGAAGGTAGATGAACAATATATTCAAGATACAAAAAGAATTATATTTAAATGAATTATATATAAATATAAGTTAAAGCTTGCTATTATTGGTATGAGGCTTTAATTTTTTTACATAAACTTTTATATAAACAGTGTGATGTTTTTAATTATGACTGTTTCAACAGACATTTAGAATATTGGCAATTTTAATCTATAAATTATATCATTTCAATGGGTATATTTCGTAATACATTATGTATAACAAATCTGTGTAATGGCACATATCTATTCTGAGAAATAAGTTAGATATAAAGTTTACATTAACAAATTAAATGTTAATTACTAATAAGAAGCTATAACTAAACATTAAAATGACAATTGACATTTTTATTATGATCCAAGGATAAATTATAACGGACAGGAAACAATCCTATAAGGTACATACATCCATCTCAAACAAAATTACTTAGCATCGCATATTCTGTACATCGAAAGAAACATTACAATGTAATTCATAAGGTATTGGACCAATTAGTAAAAATCACTATCACAAATATATTTTCCAGAAACGAAACGACGTTTCACTAGAGATAGGCGATAACCGCTACCTACTAGTTCGAACTCTATACCAGATAGAGTAGCCCCTTCACAGTTAAACTGAGCAGATATAGTTCCTTTAGATGATGGACCATTGTTCAGTTCGAATCTAGCCCTCAACGATCCCACCCCTCTATCTTCAGAGTGTTGAGACAGCTCTGTGAATCTCCACAATGCCTGACCATTTTCTCCATTCCATATACTCTTGGGCATAGCTATAACATTCTTAACACCCACATTAATGGGTACACAAACTGAAACATTGAGAAGAGGGGATGGAGGACTCATCGCATGAAGATTATATTTATAATCTACTTTCAGATCTGTATGATCTTGTTCACATTTCCAATAAGAAACTAATTGAAATGGACATGATGCTGCTCCGGTTTTGGGCCGTATTTGATACTTCAATATATCTACATTGAAATATTGAGCAGTTGGATTCTTTTCAGATTGTCTTTTCAACAATGATGTTAATGCAGGCATGTTGAAATCTACAACAGTAGTATCTCTCGTTGACATCATTGTGTTGATACTAATCAGCTGCTTGTTAGGTAAGACATTGTCTAGTCTATGTATATTTTTTAGTCTGAAACATAACTTTGCTGGATTGGGGTTGTTAGCTAAAACTCCCACTATGCCAGTTGGGAATGATAACATCATATCTCCTGACATTTTTACTTGGCATTTACTCTCTTCTGTTCCTCTAAAATAGGAGTGAATAATTTCATGGAAAGCTACAGCAAGGGGTATAGTATCTGCCATACCTATTGTGAGAGGAGAGGGCCCTCTAGAACCTGAGGACCCGGCTGCTCGAAAGTCTCCTTCAGATCGCCGCGAAGGCGGTCTGGGCAGAGAAATAGTTGTTATTGTAGGAGTTGAAGTTCTGAAGTTAGATTGCCCCAAATCCCCAACTTCAGAGAAAAGATCCCCGACATCCGCAGTTGAAACTGGAGTAGGGCTTTCCAATAAGTGTGATTGGTTGGGTTGCAAAGGTGCATATGGATTTGAAACATTGCCATGTGGTGAGGCTGGATTGCTTATATTGGGACTTTGAAAGAAATTGATATCCAGGAGGTCACTACTGGCTTTACTTGTATTTGCATTGGAGCCTCTGCGAGTTGTACCAATTTTGTACAAAGATATGTTTTCAACTGTGGCTCTCAGTTCATCTACACTAGCCGACATGGGGGCACTACCATTAGTAATAGGTTTAATTTCAACATGAATCTTCTGTTCTCTTTCTTCCTCAGAATCTGAGTCAGAAGAAGAGTACACACTCCCTTTTTCATCTTTAGGCCTTATACAGAACCCTTCCTCATCAACCTCAGGGGAATTCATTAAATCATCTTTTGTAGGCACTTCTTCCTCTTTCTCTTCTAAATCAGACCTATCACCTGCATTTGAATTCTCCGAAATTTCATCCTTTTTCTTTTTCAATTTCTTATTTTTAGTTTTTGTACGTCTACTGCGAAACCATTTAGATTCCCGGAATGTTGATCGTCCCATGTTGTCATCTTTATCCTGAGCTGCAGGTGTGGCTGAAGTGCCACTGGGGCTGGATGGAGCTGAGCATGGTGCTGTCCCATCGGCACTTACGCTAGGCTCATCTTTACTTTGGAAATTTGGTGTGAACAAATTAAGAAGAGAGGTAGTCCTTCTAGAAGTTTTTGTAACAAATGATTGTTGATCTTTTTTAGCTGCTGTTTTAGGAACTGGTTGTGGTTTATGTGAGCCATTGGAAATTGTTGATATTTGGTCTGCTTCTGAAATAGAATTATTAGCAGAACCAGGTTTAGGAAGTGCAGGTGGCAATTCAACAAGATTAGCTTTATCTATTGCATTATATTTTTCTACCAGAAACTGTTCTAATAACTTTTCAACGGTCAACTCTAAGCATTGGTGCTTAAAGTCCCTATGAACTTGTCCCATCATATCGTGATTGTTCTGAATAATGTCTGCATAAACATTTACAAACTGTTTCATTTGTTTTAGATGAGCTTCTTCAACATCCTGAAAATGTTTACAAGTTTGTGTCATTTTCTTTTCAAAATCTTGTTTCACAAGATTGTACTTCTCAGCAAGTTGTCTATAGTCCTCATGAAGTTTTTTTAGTTTCACTTCAGATTTTTCAATATCTTTAGCAGATGCATTATCTTTGCGTAGTTTCTCTAGCTCAGTTGACTTTGTTGTATACACATCCTTAGCTTTTTGCAAGGCTTGCTTTGTGCTTTGTATTAGTAAAACAACTTCTAATGTACTCGATTCTGAGTCCTTAACAGCCTTATGCTTTTTGTGTAACTCCTCAGCATAACGAGCAACATCTTTGACAAGTTCACCAACCTTTTGGAACATGTGCTGATGTAAGTTTGACAATTTTTCCGCTGAACATTTTAGAACGGTCCAAAAAGGTGCAAATGTACCCTGTGCGCAATTGCTATTAGCTTGTTTAGCTAGTTTAGCTAATAACTTAGAATTCGTCTCCTCAATGTTTGATCGCTCCCTAAGATACTCCGAGAGTTCTTTGCTGGCTATAAATCCGAATTTCATGTTTTGATATAAAATATCATATCCATAATGCTCGTTGGCGAAATAATCTACGAAGTTGACACTCATTTTTGCAGTTACAAAGGTGAACAATTAATTATTCAATATATTGTCACTCACTGACCTGTATTCTAGGATCAAGCTCAGAATCACCATTGTCATCAGCTGGAATAGTAAATGAAGATTCCTCCATTGTGGCACTTAGGAGAGGAAGCCACCCAATCACCTAAATTACATCACTGACACAATAGCGTATGGCGTCACTTAATACTCTGAGTTTTATTTCATTACATAAACATCACTATACTATTTTTTTAAATTTATAAAATTAAAGATCAGGCACGCAGTATGCAGGTCAAAAAATCTTGAATTTAATTTAATAATAAAAATTTAGAAATTTTCATTCAAGATGACGTCCACTCTCATGACGTCAAATCATAATAATAGACAATTCTTTGTTTTAATGCTTTTATCCAGATTATATTTTCTTAGCAATCGATATTGGTGAAAATTCGATTCGTGAAATCGTGAGATTGGACATGGTTTGTGCCAAAAAATACCAAAAAAAATTTATACCTTGTAATAATTATCTAATTTCTTAACAATAAATTCACCACTAACTGACCATAGTTTTCAAAAATCAGTTATTCAGCAAAGATTTTCAAAAACCATGCTTTAATTACAATTTAATTTTTAGTAACTTGAAAAAGTTATTGCAAATTCTTTGAGGTGACAAAAAAAACTATTTCTTATACAAATCTTCTTTCGAAAAGATACTAGTTTTTTCATTTTAGGCGATTCAGTACTATGAATTTATTTCAATTTCAATGTAAAAATCGAGCAAACATCGATTCTTTCAAAAGGTTCAATGTTGAGTTCTTGAATTTGTCTATGGATATAATGATAGTTCGTAAAAGTGTTGCTAATTGTGTTGTTTTAAATCTGGTGTCTCTTTCTCACTATAGCAATTCTTTCGCATACGACTTAAGTGGGAGGAGCATACCAAAAGTCTTCTTTGTTGATATTTATTTTGGACGGATAATGATGCTTTTTTATGTGTCGAATTTGACGTAAAACAACTTCAATTTGATCCAGCTTCGTTGTTTCATTACGAAGAGTTTCGGTTTTATTGGAATTTCATTCTATGAGTGACATAAGTAACAGTTGCAATTTTTCACCCGAGCTCTTGATTCGAGTGCGGTGTATTCAGAGTTTGTTTCTGAGAGGGCGATTGTAGTCAATCTGTATGCAACTGTTACGCGTTACCTCGACTATGTCTTACCAAGGATCACCATATTCGGGCCCGGGTGACGACTATGATTTCGAAGACGATGGGTACGACGATTTAGATGAATATAGGGATCAAGAGGACCCATTACCACCACCTCCAGTCGACGATAGCGATGAAGGTAAGAATGTTTTGTTTACGCACTCTTTAGCCTATTTTGGCGTCGTATTACTGTCATATGTGCTACAACCTGTTATTCCTGACAAGTGACTTCGTCCAAAGCTTGTAAACAGAGGTTATATAATATTGATAAGGTTAGAAAATATTTATTCCACACTTTATATACTTCCCGCCTTTTGGTGTCTGGTTAGTTGGTGACGTAATACGCCAGATTAGGCTTTGCTTTCACCTTGGAAGGGGTCCATTCTTGTTGAAAATTAAACAGATATCCATGTGGCTGTTTTTAATTACAAACTTTAAAATTTTCACAATGGACACTATTGTTGTAAAGGTTAGTATTGAGTTTTATATGTTTTGTGTATGAATGTTTAAACATTAATTAACTTTAAAATATATTTTTTCCCATTGGATTGTAAAATCATGATATTTTTTTCTTTTATAACTTTAGACACAGAAGAAGCAAGTGAGACAGACATACCCAACAATGATGAGCCAGTGGAGATCAAGGAACAGTATGTTGATTTTTTTAAATAATTTAATATCTTAATTTAAACTCAAAGATGAATCACTATCAAGTTCATAAAAAATTATGTTACTATACATACTTTGATATAAAATCACATGTTTTTTTATTTAATGTTTACTCTGGTCATAATAAGACATAATGTAATAAAAGACATCATGGTTATAGAAGAAAAAGTTTCAATTATGAAACCATTATTAAAAAAAAATTGTGTCTAATTGTTGTTTTGTCTAGTTTTTTGTAGCTTTATCAGTTATTGTTAAATATTTATGTATTTTTTTGTAAATTAATTTCAGAATGTATCAAGATAAGTTAGTAAATCTAAAAAAGCAGCTACAGCAGTTAGAAGACGGAGTGCATCCAGAGTTCCTTAGGAGGGTGAAAAGGCTGGAGCATCAGCTACATGAGAGATTAAGGCTCAACAAGATTTACAAGTAAGTTAGTTTATTATTTAAGATTAATTATACTTTATATGTTCTAAAATGTGTGTAAATCAAACTCTAGTTTATTACTTAATTATTAAAAATCCTGTTTATCAACAATTTCACAGAGATCACATGCATGATGTGGTAGAAAGAGAATATATATCAGAGAAGAAGGCAGCGGCAAAGGAGTTTGAAGAGAAGAAAGTAGAATTAAGAGAGAATTTACTCAATGATTTTGAAGATAAGAGAAAAATGATTGAAAATGAAAGGCATAGTATGGAGCTAAATGGTGATTCAATGGAGGTAAGATTATTTTACAACAATTTAACCTCTGGTGATAAAATCTTAAGTAAATATTTTATCTTTTGCTATAATACTAATTAACTTCATACTTAATAATAATTAGCTCCGATTTAATCTAACATGTATATTTTATTCATTATCTATATATATAAAAGAAAGTTGTGTTAGTTACACTATTTATAACTCAAGATCGGTCGAACTGATTTAGCTGAA
>DWHV01000348.1:0-10673 GCA_018248035.1 Papilio joanae | reverse complement strand
ACATTGGTTCCTTCACTAATTAATTGAAAGGAACTTCGTTCCATCCGGGTGTCCCTTGACACCTCTCAAGTTTTTTTAATTATTTGAAGATAGATAAGCATATGTTTATATGTTTTTAGGTGTAAATGTAATAGGGTTTTTATAGTTTTCAAGTGTAAATTAAATTAATATGTGATATTTTAAATCTAATACCAACAAGCTATATACTAATTTGCGGGACAATTATTTGATGAATAACTTTACAAGGAATATAATTTTCAAAAGCCACAAATAATAAACAAAAGCAACATAAATAAATGTTTCATTTTCGAATAAATATTAGAAAGGAATAATTTAATATGTAGAAATTAAACTCTACATACAGTTTTGAATGATTTAGTTTGTATGGCATGCAAACTCAATAATATTGATAATGGCAAACCTACACAATGAACATAAAATAATAAAGCTTTTTTTCGGTTACGTATTGAATAAAATACATTTTTTTAGAATGAATATACTTTATTACAAATAAGGCTTTTACATCACTAGGGCCTCCGTGTTACAATGACAAATAAATAAAATTAATAAATCTAAATTTTCTTACGTACATTTCATTCTAAATAAGCGACATTTTTTTTTAAAATATGACTCGTATCGGGATTCATATTGTTTCTATTTATATTTAGAATAAATGAGATCGAATAGTATTAAGGCTATATGAATTATACATTATATTATCTTGAACTGGAATCACAAAATTACTATTAAAGTCTCCCATAAACTTATAAATATACGTTTTTAAACATCACAATACAAACTTGTAAAATGAAATGAAATACAAAAAAAAAACATTGTATATCGAAAATAAACATTTATTTGCACTCGTTAGGTACTAAAATATATAATGTTTTGATCACGATTTTCAATCTTATATTAATTTAAATAAAATAACAAATGTAAAAAATGAATACATCAACAGTAGACCTAAAGTATTACGTAATAGCAATGAAAGCTAAAGCGAATAGCTACGAAGTTTTGATGACGTTTGTATGACTTTATCAAAATATAACTTTTTTTTTAAAATCACAAAATGTCCGCATATAGTCCGCAGTTTACCGTGAAGGTTTGCCAATATCAATACACGAGTCGCCTCCCGACGCGCCCTGCAAGCGTGCAGCGCTCGCTAAGTGCGTCTCGATTACTTGATATGTGAAGCGGTAACATAATCGACATCTCACATCACTAGCGGCAGCCGATTACGAATCGATATTCGAATTTGACTATCGATTCGTCATGTAACGAAGCTTTTATAGAGATTTAAAAAAGTATTGTAATAAAATGAAATGCTAAATTATAGCTATTTATTTATTCTACTTTAAAATAACAATCGAATGAATGATTCGAAATGTAATTTTTTTAAGACAATATCAAACCACATTAGACTAGAAACTGTCAAAATAATGACTGTTAAGGAAAAAATAATGTCGAAAATCATGTTTTTCATATCAACTTTAGTTCTTATGCACGTTTTCGCATATTATTTCATGTTTTAGAATATACTAATAAATATGTCAAATCGATTATTTGATTCGTAATCGGCCTCGTTCAAATAACACAAAATGTAGGCACTCTATATTCTCTGCAGATCGTCATATAAAATAAAAAATAAAACCTACTTCTCATCGAGCTGATGTATGGTGCTGCCCATTGATTCAGTCTTTGCTTCCAATTTGGCAATTAGCTCTGTTTTATGTTTCAAGGAACTTTCACATTCCTAAAACAAAGCCAGTAGAGTTTAGCTAAATGAATACTTAACCATTGTTATATTTAGAACTGTTAGCAAGCATAAATATATTTAATATGCGTGTCTAAAACTATGTTAGTCTGTGGTAATTCCATTTTGAGGTTATGTTGAGATGCATAAATATTGAATACTAAATGTAAATATAATTCTAATCAAACCGTATAACTAATTTGTAATATTATTGTGTTACGAGTCCTTAATAAAAAAAGTTGTCGTATAAGTGATTTTCTAATAGGAAACACCACCTTAACTGGGGCTTTGGTATTGGAAACAATTGGATTTAGAAATAAATTTACATAGTTAAGCATTAAAAATTCAATCTATTCGAGATTCTTTTTTTTCCACGCTATTATTTTTTCTGAAAGGTGGTATTTCCTGTAGATTCAACTTTTTGCTGGGTGGACCTTCATCTTTCTTTGTGCGTATATCAATTCTTTCACCAGCATTGGTCTCGCTAGAAGGAGACCGCAAAGCTTTGACCAATTCATGGTCCGATCCTAGAAAGTGGTTATATTTTTCAAGGTTGTGAAGTATTTTGCCAATTTGTTCAGCCTTCCCTTGTAGCCTGGACACCATTTCACCTTTCTGCGTGAGTTCCATTTCACATTCCTTCCGTATGAAAAGCGCGGCATTGATGAATACAGCATTGTATTAGTACGATATACAATAGATATATACATTAAAGTTAGTATGCTAATATGGCTGAATACGATAATGAAACATATAATTTATACATTTTCTGTATATATATACAATAGATGGTTATTTTTGTAGAAAAAGTAGCATGAATTTACGATACAACTTCTGGCATTTACTTAATACGAGAAATATTTATAATATCGTAATTTAAACTAGAAACAGACTTAAAAAAATGCATACATTATTATGCTACAATTTCTAAATAATCAAGCTCAAAGCATAAAAAAATAAAATACAAAAATGTAACGAAATGATACGAGTATACAAGCATAAGCTAAATTAATAAATCCGCAAGATGAACAGATTGTCTCATCTTAATGTGATCGCCCACGAGAAGTGAATGACCTTTAAATCTTTCATTTACTAACAATGCAAACCAAAACATGTTTTTAAAAAACAAATATCACGCAAAACACAAATAAATATGCAAACAATAAAATTAAAAAAAAAAACACACAATCTATAGCAATTTACATGACCAGATTAGTACATATTCAGGTGTCTTTGTTAACGTCACCTTGTCGTATTGAGGTCAACTAGCATTTCCTGTCGTGACAAGCTGACTGTGACAAGCAACTGTCAAACAGTACCTTAATGTTTTAAATTATAAAAAAAATATATAATTCTCACCTGCAACTTCTTGTACATCTCCAAATTAATCAATTTTATATCATCGAGTTGCCTCCTCAGAGATATAATGGTGTCCTGTTTGTCGTGAATGTCTTTTTCTAGCAATTTCATTGCTACTTCCATTTCCGCTTTCAAAGATATCTGGAATATGTTAGTAAGGTAATTGATTAAACCTGCTTTTAGTAAAAATATAAAAAAATAATCTACATAATTTAAAAAAAATAACTCTAAAAACCATCACTTTTATTTGTTGTATTTATAATGATGTATAAATTATTTGAAAACCAAATTGCAAGTATATAATATATATATATTTTTTTTATAAGAGAAGGGGGCAAACGAGCAGCGGGAACACCAAGGTGTTCATCGACGCCAATTATTTATTACCTGCAAGTCCAGTTCCTTTTGTAGCTCCATGTTCTTTTTCCTTTCTTCATCCAACAACTTTCCCATTTCGGTATCCTTTTCATTCTTAGATTTATCCGACGAGGAACTCTTTACGCTATGTTTCTCCTGAAAACAATATTAAAAATATCCTGTGAATTAACTCCTCGTATTTTATAAGTCAACCCCTAGGAGAGGAGGAGTACGAGAGTCTTTTTTATTCCATTCAGATACTTTGTATGACCATCTAATCAGACTACTGTGTATTAAATCCGCCATGTCCCCCAGAAACGTTATCTAGTAATCCTAAGAAGCGATTAAACAAACAAATAAGCGATAGACAGGTGATTCTATGAAATCATCGACAATAAAGAATACGATGACGTAATAAAATATGCAAACGATATTAATTGTATGTATAATTATCCTCGATAAATATGGCAAAACGACCACATGATTGACTAATATACAGTAAATTTTATGGAATTGAAAAACATTTACGATAAACAAAGCTTAGAGGTTCCTTTGTTTAAACGAACAAACATTTAGGACCGTCTATCGGATTTAAGGAATTCTATTTATCATTTTACAGCCCAAATATTAAGGCATTTAATATCACACCATAAGCCTTAGGAGACGAGTATAAACATAAAAAACGTGACAAGTGGAATTGCTGGTTTAGTGATTTCCTTGTGACTCTTTGGACGATTAAATTATAAAAAAAAGTATTTAAGCTAAGTTGATGTCAATAAACATTAAAAACAGAATTAGTGATGATTTGCCATACGTAATCTTTACATTGTGTGTATTGTACTTCTCTGGTGACCTATTAAGATCTATACATTCCTTTCATCTTATCTCATTATCGTGTCATCGGATTAGATAATTTTCACTGCGCAGTTGACATTATGAATCAAAAAATTTATTACAATTATTAGTCAGCGATTCACTAAAATCTGTTTGATGATACAGCGGAAACCTTTGTTAAAATTCGCTAATCTCAACAGCTACCAAGCTTAAAACATTTAATCGAAATTCGGACAAGAAGCGTAATATTTTATCTCTGAATCCAACTCAATGAGTCCAGTAACCGTGGCCTTTCAAACGTTACAATGAAATAAAAGATTAAACTTGGTCAGGGTTAATGTCAGTAATCCATGAAGATTTCAACCATTTGACTGATTTTATAGCGAAGTAATTTTATCCCATGAGCTATCATTACATTTTGAATTTCGAATATGTTATTATTGCTCGTGAAATGTAAACATTGTGCAACTAAAGTTTTGGTTTATGATTGAATCTTTTCTAAACATGAAATTAAATGGAACCAAAACCGTTGCTTTAATTTCTTCTTCATACTTTCATAATGTCTTAATTATTCTAGCCAGATTATAGTAGGCAGATAGAAGGTTATCTAAAATTATGTGAGGGAAATCAATACAATTTTTACGATAAGTAAAATGCACAAGGAATCATATTTTATTTAGTTTGATCGTTTACTGAGTTTTTATTGGCTAGAATTTAGTCAACTGCAGGACACAAGACGTTTATCACATTACCATATACGAATTTCCGTTTTCCACATCCAGTCATCACCAGCCATCTTCAAAAGGTCATCAGTCTGTCCGTTATACAAACTATATTAATGACCCAAGTGAAGTCTGGCAAAAGTATACGTAAAGTATTGATAGCGTGAAATGACTTTTGAATTTATAATGCGGTTTGTTTATTGAAATAACTGCAATAACAACTTTGTTTACATTTCAGTGAATGTAGTGTCAAATGGTTGTATGGCGGTAAATATTCGTTTGACAGACTTAACGATTTTTTTTTTACAAATGGTCAATGTACCTACGTAATTATAAAGGTAACCTAAATATGTAAGTTTAACAAGTCCTAAAATAAATATTAATCTGTGTTTAAACTCTGGATATATTGATTACTGAGTGTTAATTAGACATCGAATAGAATCGAATTGTTATCTATATTTAATATTGTAATCAAAAGAGAAATGCTTAAAACATTAAGAAAAACGTAACAGAAACTATCAAAAACATTAAAAAAACAATCTTACCTCTTCTTCAGAAAGCACCTTTGTTATTTTCATCCTACTATCTTTGGTTATATCTTGACCTGTACAAAAAAAAAACAACATAAACACATGTTCGGACGTAAATAAACACTGGCACATTTGTATTAATAGAGAACTAACTTTTTGTCCAAAATTGTGATCTATTTTGACACTTTACAGTGGAATTGCCCATTTGTACGAAGTAATAGCAATATAGCATAACTGTGAACGCAGTCAAATAATATAAAATCGTATAGGTGTGCTCAGACCGGCATACTAATGTCTACTAAGCGAATAAGCGATACAAAAGACTGTGAGTCACCGTATTGCAAGGTGTCTTATCTAATGCGCTCTCTATTATTACACGCCGTGAGATTTTCACCGACAAATCTATCGAGGGCTTGGAAATTATAAGGCTCGGTTTACATGTGTACACTTTTTAAAAGTTTCAAAATTCGTTTTGCTTAGTGATTTTTTTTTTTAATTTATAAAAAATAGTGAATTGACATTTTTCCTTCTTTTCATTTTAAATTTTATTTTTTATTTAAGACTTTTTTTATAAATTATTTATTTCCTTTTTATACGTATTGAAGTATAATGTATTTAATGAACAATACTTACCCAACGCATGTTTCAACTGATTGTTTTCCTCCACGAGTGTAATCATTGTATTTTTAGCAATAGCAAGATCTTCCTTCATGAGAGCATTAGTGGTTGTAAGAGATTCTACTTTGGCTTGTAAATTTGCCACAGTGGCACTACAACAAAATAATCCTTAGTTTACATACCCACCTTATTCTTTGTTAATTTATCTAATACTACCCACTCTTTGAGACAAGGACAGTTATAAAATTATCTGACTATTTTTTTTTGTTAGTTCAATAACCTTGTTGCTAAGACAACCAGGTTAAATAGCTATACAGTATCAAAGAGTATAGCAACCATTGTTTGAAATCAACTCGTGTGATTTTTCTGTAACAAATAACTTTCAAAGAGCATCCGGGTTTAGTTATCTAGCATCTTCGATAGAAATTAAATATTTATTTTACGTCAAAATCCCGTGAATAAATTTCATTTATACATATTGTAATCTAATAGATAAATATATCTTCGTATTATGATAAACGCCGTAATTGTTTTAACGTTATATCTTAGAACAGAATAACATAACACAATTATTTAATCTAATCGAGGTTGCTGCAAATTCTAAGGGTGGCTTCCACTGGCCGAACACTTTAAAAACATACAAGCAGTGGAATTCATTCGGACCATCATGGTTAAACAGTAGAAATAATGACAAGAGATTTTCTTTCACATATTAAAATATGTAACTGTAAGCACATACTTGAGATGTCTATTTAGTTCTTCGATGTAGTTTTTCTGGTCCAACATGGTGTTAATATGACGTTGCTTCGGCTCATTGTTCGCGTTATTTCCATTGCCGGCTATGTCGTTAGAGGAGTTACTGCCGCGTAAATATAGCGAGAAATCTATCACCCCTTGCTGACTATCCAAATCTTCTTCCTGTTATAGATTAATCTTACTAATATATGTGCGAAAGTTTAAGTGGGTGTATGGATGGATGGATATTTGTCAGAAGATCTCCAGAATTTCTGCATAGATCTAGCTGAAATTTGGCATAGCCTGGAAGAACACATTTACTACTAATATTTTTTTTATTACGCGCGGATATATCCACGGGCGACAGCTAGTTTAATGATAAAAGAAGTTAATTGCACTCTAAATGGCTTATGACAATATAGTTAATTATTTTTTAATAGTTTTAAATCATTAATTTGTTAATCTACAATAAATATAACATTGACAAGTTATAATGGCGTAGTATACTCGCTACGTCAACAAACTAATTTGGCCCGGCGATAGAGGCGATGCTATCGCAGTATGTTCTGTCACAAAATGGCATGACAAAAAGAAAAGCAAATGTCAGGACAGCTACAGTACGACAAAGATCTTATATTTTTTTTTAAATTTATAGGGTAACGCTAATGAGCTATTGTATTTAGTATTACTGTGCCCACTAGGTCAAATAAATTTGTTGGTCTATACTACACATTTAAATGAAATGTTTTATTTGGTAAGTTGGAAAATATCGCTTTTCACAAGGTTTGTAATGACATCAGACTAAATGTCATTAATCTTATAAGTATGTTTAGTAACATTAGATATTGTAAATGCTGTTATTATCACATTTCATGTATTCATCTGGTTTTAAAATTAAATAAAATATTGCCAAAAACGATATATAACAATATTTTTTTGTAGTGTAAATGGGGCAAAAGAGCAAGCTGCCACCTGAATCCTCCAAAACAGAAAGAGGACATTTTTCCTTCCTATGCATCACCTACTCCACCAAATCCTCACCCTCTTCCCATCCTTTGGTTAAAAATATGCACAAAAAACCTACCTTAACACACAAATTACAGTCGACAACATTAAGTCCGACAAGCAGACCCGTGATAATAACTGCTTCCTCGTTCAACATCAAAGCATGAGGCTCGAAGTATTCCTCTAACGTCTCTTCACGACGTTCCAATAAAATCCTCAGGTAATCAGCGAGGCGTTTCTGCATTAATGCTAGACGTAACCAAGCACGCGCTCGACCCATTGCGGTTCTAGAAGATACGATCTTTTTTTTATATTTTTTTATTCACTCAGTATACTTCGAAGTGTCTCTGTATGAACACGAGTGCCTCTTGATTCATTCATACAATTGCTAATAGTACATACATTAATGTCGCAATTTCTTTCGTAGTCGATTCGTACCTTTAGCCTAATTCTACCATTAGAGTCTGCTTAGTTAAAAATAATTAACAGATGCTATTATTTTTTAAAACAATACAAATATTCTAAAAAAATCTATCTTGCTGTTTTACTCGGGTTATTAACTACCCTCTTAAAATTTTGCATAATAAAATATGTGAGAATGTTCAATTCCGTAATTAACAATATTTACTCACTTAACAGTTGGCAGGTCTCTTACACTCGCAGTAATGTCGGCCGCCTCGGGAGAATATTTCTCCACCATTTGCAGAATATCCCACAGCTCTTTCTTTGGTCCAAGAAGCCCCTGAAAATGTATACATAAAATTAACCTAAAATGTTATTTATATTTTACATTATAATTATTAATATATATTAAATTTTTATTACTTATATCTATTTGAATTTTTAACCATGAAAAAATTATTTATAATTCACAGCACAAATGTTTGTGTTTGTAATTGTTTTACAACGAAATTAGGTTTACGTTAACCTTGGTCGTAACATTACATTTTTTACGACTTTTTAACACGACAATGTCTCGGGTCAAGGTAGCGTTTAAAGTGTTAAAGAGTACGTCCACGTTACCTTTTTCGGTTTAAGTCCATGACGCATAACATGTTCGAGGACGATGAAGAAGTGATGCAAGGGGAGATGGTCACTGTCGAGCATACGGCCATAGCGAAGCGATTGCTCGATCAGTTCCTTCACAATCAACTTGGAGATATTGACGAGGTTGCTACGCTCTATCACCACTGGATCACGAGCTACAAATAAAAATATAATTAGTCAATGATTTTAACATAACTTGTTCATGTTATGTCATTGATGAGCATTCAAAATTATTACACAAACCACTAAACTACTTCTATCAAAGATAAAACCTCTACATTAGAAAAACTATGGAAAAACTATTTACTAAATGGTAAAGATAATTTTCTATTACGTAAATCGTGTGTTTCGTAAAATATTAATGAACATCCGCATGCATTCTTATCTTAATAATAAAAAAAACTCTACCACGAGCACAACCGTGGTACAATACTAGTCCATTTAAATTACCCATCAAAGAATGCATCGGATCGTCCGGTGAAGTGATCGCACCATTTTCGTTTGGACGAGTGAAGGAGTCCTGCATCTCAATGTCATGTAACTCCTTCAGGCAAAGCCACTCTCCGTCGACGGAGACGCGGAAATTGCACAAGTAGATCGTATCTTGGGCACCGGCCATTTCGACGTCGGCCCCGCTGTTGCGTCTTATTTCAGACGGAACGTCCAATTCGGGCAAGGGAGCTACCCCGTTCGCAGCAGTGAGTGAACGCATAATAATATAGCAAATAAACGATGAAGCAAAACAGTACACGCAATAAACCCTATTTTGATCACTCTGTTATGAACATTTTAAAACGTTAGAACACCACAAACTGCGTTTTCGCCTGAACTGTACACTACTAAAGGCTCTATTTCATATAATAAAGGACAAAATCAAATTGTTATTTAGTCACTACAATGAAGTTTTGCAGAGGACAGTCACCGTAATGGTTTTTCCAGTACGTTCAGTAAGAATATTGATTTTTCCGACGTCTCGCTAGATGCTACGTTTGTGCGAGGGTAAATCAATACTTGCTAGCCAGTGTTGCCCTGTAACGTAAACTTAGGAAAAAAGTAAAATGGTAGTTTAACGCAAAGGAAACAACGGAAAAAATTCGTTATGTTAGAATTTGAAATTATTCACGTTGTTTATTTTATGTTTCGATAGGTTTTTTATAGGCTTACCAGAAGCAAATGTGACAAAGGCGCGGAGTATTTTTTGTTCGGCATAAGACATAATCTGGATTTGTTCTTGCAAATGTGGGCATTCGGAAGCATTTGTTTTATTTACAGAGGGCCTAGTACGAATATTCGTGAGAAGGTTTTCGTAACGTTATCGACAAAATGTATATTAAAATTTGTGCAGCGTCGCTACGGGGTGTCAAGTACACCAAAAAATCTCATACAAATTTTGACATTCCCTGTATCCTACTGACGTATTTAATGCTTATAGTATCCTAATTCCAATGTTATAGAACTCAAATCGAAATAAATCGTGAACATAAAAAGCAAAGGAAATCATGTGTGGTGTGTCTATTATTTGTTTCTATTAGCAATATTCTTATAGCCGTAATATAAGTTATTATATTCAATTATTTTATTTGAAAATCCACTCATCATACATAAGTAACAACTATTACATGTGATAATCTATATCTATATATATAAAAGAAAGTCGTGTTAGTTACACTATTTACAACTCAAGAACGGCTGAATCGATTTGACTGAAAA
>DWHV01000347.1:0-10675 GCA_018248035.1 Papilio joanae | reverse complement strand
GTTTTTCACTAATTTTAATAGGTTTTAGAGATTAGGAACAAATCACCCATTTTTGTATAAGATCAATGTCTTTTTTTACACGGTTTTTTTTTACACGGCTTCTTCTGGAACCAATCTACCGTGTAAAAACAGACTTAGGTGTACATACATATTAATACAATTGATTATATTTTAATGTATGTATATTAGATATATAAAAATAGTATTCGTGTTTAAGAAACAGACTGTTCTCATATAAAAAAAATTAAACTATGTCGTGCTTAATAACGTTTTATTCATGTTGGATACTAAAATATATCACCTAATATAAAAAAAGGAATGGATGGAATAAAAAAGAAAATGGAAGATTGCCAAGAGGTGGTTTGACAGAGGCGGCGTGTATTCATCAAGTGCCTGCGACGCGCCGTCGGCTGGCAAAGCATTAAACCTATGCCTGAGACTCACTTAGTGACTTTTGATGGCTAATTAAACAGTCCTTAAGTGCGGATTTCACATATACAACAGTAAGGGACTCCCTTGAGGACTAACGACAATGATTGTCCCTCGAAAATATTGTTTGCTTAGAATTCCCGTATTTCTAAAAGTGATAACGATTTATAAATAGAAATAAAATTAATTCTTTTCGTTCACGAAAAAAAGACAAGAGTTATAAGAACCACAATTAGTTTATAGAAAAAAAAAAGTGCAAAGTCATCATATTTATCAAGCACGTAACACACATAGAAAAAAATTACACTTGTAAAAAATTTAACTGACGAAAACAAGTTCAACATTCGAACATAGATTAACATGAATTTATGTTTCCGCATCGAATATATTTGACGTCACAGGATCAAAATTAAAGTCATTAATTCAATAGCCAATAGCATTTCAATATCAGGAGCGAGGGACGTCGGAAGTATAAATTGACGCGTGGACCATTACCAACGAGAGAGGCACAAGCATTATTTATTACGGTGAACACATTGCCAACGTTTTTAATATCCACTGGAAATCGGGAACGGAAAATAAAAGACATCACAATTACAGAAATCAAATACGTGTAGGTAATCTTACTAATATTATAAATGCGAATGTTTGGATGAATGTATGGATGTTTGTTTGAAGGTATCTCCAGAACGGCTCAATGGATCTCGATGAAGATTGGCATAAATGTAGATCATAGTCTGGAAGAACACATAGACTACTTATTATGTTTTTTTCATTCCGCGTGGGCGGTGTCGCGAGCGACAGCTAGTTTTATACAGATTAAAATAATAAAATAGTGTTGTGACAGCCATGACGTCATGAGTAATGTATTTTGTATTATTTTCGTTATTAAAGGTGATTAAAAGTCAGTGTAAAAAAAATTTGTTTTCGAATGAAATTTCATTTTACATTAATGAGAACCCCGATAGTTAGATAGCTAAATACTACGACTAATAACTGAGTCTTTCTTAAGAAAATTAAATTAGAAAAAGCCATTTTTATGTTTTAAAAAAGAAGTTATCGGAACAAAATAACAAATGCAATACTCGTAGTATTTGTACTTAAATGATTCGTTAATCCACAAAATGTGTAGACGCGTCCGGTAATAAAACGAATCTGTTATCGTCTTTACCATCCGACTGTACACGTTCTGAGAAATGTTTTCCAAACATTGACGTCGAAGTTGAATATTTTGTATTACGTAAGACGGTTAAGAATACGAACTGTTAAAGGTCAAAAATATCACAATTTGAACATGATAACGTAATTAGAAAATGTGTAATAATTTTGACTAGCGGTCGCCCGCTACTTCGTCAGTGTGAAATTAAAAAAAAATAGTATTCCCACACATAAGATGACTTCCAGTAAAAGTCCAATTCGAACGCGGACTTTCGGACAGACAATCATTTTAATAATGGCGCTTAATACGTAATAATCATGTTTGCGAAATACGATTTTTATATCTTATCTTATCTTTGTATAATATAAAAATCTTGTTTCACGATATATGTTGCCAATAAACTCCAAAACTACTGAAGCGATTTCTATCAAATTTCACGTGTATCCGTATTTTGTAACTTACTGGATATAATAGTTATCATCTCAATTATTCGCTTATGTTGTGAATGTAAACGAATAAAATGTATTAATTAATTGTTTCTTAGGCAAGTGTTTATTTACTGTTTAGTTTTATGAAGTTCTCATAGATGGCGGTGTATGTACGTTGATTCATCGATAAAATTCTTCAATAATGTTTGACATCTAGGTTTCAAATACACCCAATAGATGGCGCTGTGTTCTGTTTCTTATTAGAATATGAATTCAATTACTTTATTTCACGTAATATTCATTTACTTATTAAGTTTTTTTTAATTCCGCGCGGACGGAGTCGCGGGCGACAGCTACATTACATAAAGACATTACTAGCTATCGCACGCGACTCTGTCCGCGCGAAATTAATAAAAAAATCAGTAGCTTATGTGTTTTTCCAGACTATGTTCTACATCTGTGCCAAATTTTATCAAGATACGATGAGCCGTTCCGGAGATACCTTCAAACTATAATCCATCCATCCATCCATCTAAACATTCATCTATATATATAAAAGAAAGTCGTGTTAGTTACACTATTTATAACTCAAGAACGGCTGAATCGATTTGACTGAAAATTGGTGGGCAGGTAGCTTAGAACCAGGAAACGGACACTTTTACCCCGTTTTCTATTTTTTATTCCGCGCGGACGGAGTCGCGGGTAATAGCTAGTTTATAATATTAGCAAGATAAATATATGTCGCAGTCATATTGTACAATCCGCCGTATTACTTGACGGCTAGCTGTTTCATCAAAAACAGGGCCGTTTTGAAATGCGACGGTTCAACGAGTAGCCGGGTAATCAATCCGGCTACTCGCTAAATAAAAACTACGGAATGCATTCGGCGCCACGCGACATTCAACACTAGGCTAGCCAGAGTTTTTGATAACAGCTAGCCGTAATGTAATACGACGGATTATACAATATGACAGCGACATACAAATTAGATTACAAAATTAAGAGAGGTTATTAGTATGTTACAAAACAAACTTCTTAATACTTGATATAAAGTGTATCGTTTTAAAAATATAAAAGTTTGCACGTTTGCAAGCAGTCTTTACGGCGATGTATTTTTACAGCACCAGGTCGGGGCCGCGTCGTGTCCTACATTAACGACAAATTTGCTGGCATTTAAAAATAATTTGGCGACATTAACATTACAGAGTTATTTATCATATATAAAAATAAAGAAATACTAGTTTTCTTTTTGTAACTGGCAACAATATTAATAATTTGATTTTATTGAATTTCTATGTAGTGTTGCAACTTTAGGTCTTTTATTTGAGACGTGTATCAAATGTAAGTTAACCTAAAGCGTTATATTTTTTCGGCATCTAAAATAATCGAACAGAAAAGTATAGACAGTATTATTAATGTCAAAAGGGAGACATTTGTATAATTTATCTTCAAATGTTTTTAAACCTTAACACCCGTAGGCTTGGGGCTAGGTTTCTTGTTCACGAGTTAATCTGTCTCCGAAAGACATCGACCGCAGTGACGTTCTCTCAGATTACGTAACAGCATCCAGCAGTGAGGTAAGCGGCCGCTGGACCGTCGCCAGGAAATGCCATCTCGATGTTTACTTTCGTTCCCCCCTCTTTACGCACTTGTTACAAGTCAAGTCTTAGAAAATCCGAAATCAAAAACTGACCACGAGATATAGTATTCGAGTAGTATTCTAGAGCATAAACGTGGTCTCCACGTGTGAGGTGAAGCTCGGCTGAGGAAGCGTGTACCTGCGTGTTCCTGGTGAAGCCGTAGCCGAGGAAGCGCTCGTCGTGCGCCGGCACAGCATCCGTCGCCACATAGAACGGCTCGTACAGCAGCTCGAAGTTGGTCACATCGTGGCTCACGTGTGTCTCACAGGACTCGTTACCTCCACTCGCCTCCCACCTGCACCACACATACCTATACCTCAATACTGCTCTCTCATCAAACCCGCTACGAACTTCTACATGATTCTTACATACAAAAATTACTGCAAAATATTTGTACCAAGTATTGTACTTATCACAATTGTGGCTGAACGAGCAATGGAAATTCTCGGATAATTTGAGGCCGGAGGAAAAAAAAATTAAAAAACTTGAGTCGTGCGGAAGATCACGAATCACTCACCTAGAAAAATTTGAAGCGTACTGGTTGTAAATGAACACTTTCCTGTGAAAAGGTATCGCCAATTTGTTCTTCGACAGGCGCAGCAATTCTGACTTATTCGCAGGAAACTCCGCGACTCTCTTGTCCAGTTCGTACGTGGGCACGACGTAGGCGCACAGCGGACACTTGGGCGCCTTCGCCAGAAACGCATCTAGCGCCTCCGCCATGCCCCTGGAGGGCACGATGTCGACGTCCACCAGGAAGACGTAGGGCGTGTGGCAGTTCCTTCTCGCCAGGTTTCTCAGGTGGTTCTGGGGATAGGGATGTCGCGCCCGCCACGCCACCGTGTCCGCGCGGCGCTCCGCGGGCGGGAGGGGCTTCGCGTCGCAGTCCCTCGCCCAGGAGGGGGCGGCGCCCTGCGTGCCCGGCCTCTCGGCGGGCGTCGCCGCGTGGAGCGCGAGTCGCCCGTAGATCTCCGGCCGACATCGGAGGAGCCACGTCGCGAACGCTCGGAGGAGTCTCAGTTCGTCTCCGGCCACGAAAACCGCCACGGACATCGGTCCGGACCAGTGCGCCGCTATCCTCATCAGCTCGTGCAGCCTCTCTATGGAGCTCTGCGTGGCGAGACACACGCGCCTGCTGGCGGACACCTCGGCGTACACGTCCCCGAGGGTGGCGTAGTCGAAGAGCCTGTAGGAGCGCGAGCCGTCCCAGCGGCCGAGGCGCAGGTCGAGGCGGCCGATGGGGTCGTCGTCGGCGGCGGCGCTGGGCGCAGCCTCGAGGCAGGGCTCGCAGGGTGGCTCGGTGGGCGGCGGGGAGTGCGCGGTGGGCGCGGTGGGCGCAGGGCGCGAGGTGGACCCGCTCTGTGCGCACGAGGGATGCAGCAGCCATATGTTGGCGGCCGCGTTGTACAACACCAGGGCGACGGCGACGACGCTGATGAAGCACCACTGACACCGCCAACGCCACTGCAACCGTCATATATTATTAAAGATAAGGAAAAATATAGATAGTAAATTAAATGTAACGTCGAAAATACGCCGATTTAACTGAACTTATCTCTATCTAAAGTTGCTTCGTTTGGCCGCTAGAGGGCTTTAAATTTTGCAAATTATTTATTACATAAACCAGTGTAGTTGACTATGGCCTAATCAACCCTAACTTGAGGTAGGCTCCGAGCCCCTCGGTGGGGATTTATAGTAAGCTGTTGATGATGAATGGTGAAAGCCCTCTAGCGCCTAAACGCAGCATCTCCGGATAAAGGTAAGCTGGGTTAAATCGTCATATTTTCGAGTAAGGAATATGGGACTTCGTTGTATACGTCTTTTCAGGACATGTTGTATGTTTTCCATGATAATATACTACAACTAATTGTAAGCACATACAATACTTAGGATCTTGTCTCTCCGCGACCGCACCATCGCTCGCTGTAGAGTGATGTAGCGCATCTCATTTAATTATTATTTCAGCATACGAACACTTTTCATATTGTACGAAACTCATCTGAAAACGACACAATGAAAATTTAAAAACACATTTAAGAATCTTACTAATATTAAAATAAAATATTTAAGCGGATGAATGAATGGATGTTTGTTTGAAGGTATCTCCAGAACGGCTCAATGGATCTCGATGAAATTTGGCACAGATGTAGATCATAGTTTGGAGGAACACATAGGCTACTATTGTGTTTAACCGCGCGGGCAGAGTCGCGGGCGACAGCTATATATGAATATCTTTGAACATAACGGTAATTTCGTCATATCTGACATCTCGCTCACGCAGTTGTCGTGATGTTAAAGAATACTAGCGGGATGTATAAGTACACCCCTCTTTATTAATCATTAGAACCAAGAGACGGGAGGGTATTTTTTAACTTATGTTTTTAATTTAATAACTTTTGCTTACTCTTACACCGAGTATCTACTGTCGATATATCTGTGCAACGAAAATATTGCCATCCCTCTCACTCTCTCTAAAAAATAACAAGCTCTGTTCGTTTCAACCAGTCTTGTATTAACTCACCTTGAACTGTTTAAAATGATGTTAATTTCCAAAAACACACTTAAAGTAACTTCACGTACAATAATTTTTCACGTTTAATTCATGGAAATAATTAGAAAAAGTAATGTGTTTTTTTATTACAAATACTTTAAACATTTAGATAAATCCTAATTTAAATCACTCATAACTTTACATAATAAGTATTAAAAACAGTAATATTTTAGGTTATAGCATTATAAAACCTCTCAATACACAAAATCAATTAATAAGTTATTGTAATGTGCATTTTAACAGTGCGATAATAAACTTTAATTAATACTTTATGTTATTGTTATCTTCTATTAATAAATTCTTAAGAAATAACTGCATTAAACACTAATAATAATAAAAAATATATGGGAGTAGAGACCTAAAGTTGATTGCGCATGTACGAAAGCAGGGCATGCGCGATACGCCCCCAGTCACTCTTACCGCAATCACATCTATGTACCTAGTTTAACAAGCGTATCTCAGCTATTGTCCAAATAACTCAAGATTGAAATAATAATGGCATGTGCTGAAAAACGGGAAATTACGCCATACCGATAGCCATAATAGTTGAAGAGCGTTTATGGTAAAATAGGTCGCCTAGCGCACGCCCCAGTTAACATTATTATCATTAGGAAGGAAGCAATATGCTGAAAATCAAAGATTCTTTAGACCCCCGCATTCTGATGTGATCTTCCTTCGTTAAGCCGTCTCCTACTTCCAATAGATAATGCTTACTCTACCAGCGTCAATTGAAATGTTTGGTTTGTACAAGTTCACCGATGTCCTGTACATTTTTCCAGTATATTTCCAGTATATCCAGTATATTGAGAAAAAATCTTTTTCGGAGAAATATCTAAATTTATTAAAAATATATAGCAGCCCATCAACAACTAACACTACATTATAGTTTCAGAACTTGTATTACTGAAATGGCAACTATCAAAAACGAACATCAATGTCATGTCAAGTTGTCAATGTCATTTGAATTGCCCGCATGTTTTTGCTTGTTTTATAAAACTGCTCTTTTTCTGAAATGATTAGTTAAATAAGTACAAGAAAAATGTTTAAAATACCAGAATGGGAAGAAGATACCAAAAAACCTAGCATCAGCTATGTAAATAATATAAAGGTAAATGAATTCTTCCAGGTATAATTATTACGTAGAAAATACTAAAGAAATAAATCGAAACTGCGTCATATTCACAGTAGTTAAAACCCATAATATAGTGGTATAAATCTTAGAGCAGTTTATTTTCACAGAGAATGATAGATATCAGTTAAACTGCGTAATTCACAGTTTTTGTATTTTAGCAGCTTAGCGGTTGGCTATTGAGTATTCAAATTATCGTTAAACCAATAAGTAGACAGTCTTGTTTCACCACAAAATATGGTGGTGATTTTTTAAGGATGGTAATATTATCTAGGCGGAGGTTGTGATGGATGAAACACAGGCTTATGCGAAGTGTTGAACTTGTCACATGTGAATGGAGAGAATTTATATAGCAAAATATTTTCATACTTAAGGTTTGTGGCAGGGTGGAATCATGGACTGTGGATAAAAAAAAATGTTTTGAATAGTTTATAAAAAGCCCGGTACTTAAAATTCCTTGTTCATTAGCACTTGATCAATGGATTCTGTATGCTAAATTTACTATGTTTGTTTTGCTGTATTTGTAATTGTAAAATGGAATATGATCAAAGCTGTAGTATGAATAGATGTTATAATAGCAAGAACTTTGTTTTCCTATGAAAGGATTTATTATCTCTTTACAGAAACAGCGGACAACGAACAAAAAGAAAATAGAAGTAAGCAATAATCATACTGCCACAAAGAATACTGTAGACAATAAAGTTGTAAAAAATACAGATTTACTTCTAAATGGAAATAATAAAACAAAACTCATTAAACAGAAAAACAATTTGCATGATAACAACACTTTGAGGAACAAAGTAAATAAGAACAAGAGAAAGCAAATAAAAAATAAGAATTTATCAGAATCAATTAAAAATATTGAAGTAGAAAATGGCGACACTGGCAGCAAAAAGAAGCGAAAACAAACAAAAAAGAAGAAATCTTCGGTATCAGATAATAATGTTGACGAAATGGAAATAAAAAATAGTGACGATGATAAACTAGATGAAATTCTACTTGATGCAAGGAAAAGAAAATTTAATGATAATTTTAATAATGAAGACAGCGAAGAAATACTGTTTAGTCAAGAATCAAGTAAAACAACAAAGCCAGATAATACCCAAAATGTTACAACTAAAAAGGTCTTAAATGGTGTACAAACAATATCCAAACCTTCTCAAATTAACAGAAAACTAAGCCATAAGAAAGAAATCATAAAATCAATGTTAAACAAAGTCAATCAAAGGAATCACATAGAAGTCAGCGGGAACCAGCTCCGGGAAAGAATGCTGAATAGACTCAAAGGTATTTAAATAACTACTTTATGTGGTTATGAAAACTTATTATGAATAACAAAAGTGTTTTTGGTACAGATGTTTCTTATTTAATAGTGAATGTGTTTTAGCTGCCCAGTTCAGATATTTAAATGAGAAGCTGTACACATCAAGTGGGGGGGAAGCTCAGAGCCTGTTCCAGGCGGACCCCTTGGCTTTCCACACATACCACCAGGGCTACCAGCAGCAGGTTAAGAAGTGGCCCGTCAACCCACTCGATGTCATTGTTAAGAAAATACTTGAAATGTAAGGACTTATTTAATTAAAATGATGTTCAACTACTGAAATAGGTCATGAAATAACTTCTAATGAGAAAATAAATGTATATTTCATAGCTGTTGATTTAAAAAATAGCAAGATTGCGAAAAGTCAAAATGTATGGATTTAAATTTTAAATGGAACTTTAGGTATATCACATGCTTGTTATTTTGCTTATCAAGTGCGACTGTCTCCTGCTAGATTGACAGCTCAGAATCCAAGGGGAGGGTACTGCTGGTATAGTCTTTGACTGTATGTCTGCAGGCCTAAGACTCACTTGGTAGCGGACATGGGCTGCGGTGAAGCTGCGCTGTCAAGGAGGGTGCCGCAGCGCGTGCGCTCCTTCGACCTGGTGGCGACACACGCGGCGGTGGAGGAGTGCGACATGGCGCACACGCCGCTGTCTGCCGCCAGTGTCGATGTGGCGGTCTACTGTCTCGCACTCATGGGCACCGACCTCACACAGTACTTGCTCGAAGCCAACAGGGTACTGAAAGTCGGGTTAGTACTTTTCTTATTAATAACTAACATATTAGTTTCTAACTAACTGGGATAGTTAGTGGTTTTATGTTACTTCTTAAAAAAAAAACAATTAAAGTTTATGTTGAAGATTATAATAGTCCTCTGTCGGATGTGCAGGGGTCATCTCCTGATAGCGGAGGTGGAGAGCAGATTCGAGGATGCGGAGAGTTTCGCGCGGGAGGTGCAGCGGCTGGGCTTCAAGTTGCGTGAGCTGGACAACCAGCACCAGGTGTTCTTCTTCTTCCACTTCATCAAGGTGCAGCAGCCTCCAGTCAAGAAGTCGAAGTTGCCGCACCTCACTCTCAAACCCTGTTTGTATAAGAAAAGATAAACTATTATCATATTACATCTGACTTTTATTTAACACCGTGTTACAATTTAAGATTCCTTTTTAGCCGACTTCAATAATGAGGTTATCAATTTGACAGTATTTTTTATGTGTGTTACCGTCTAACTCCGCTCCCGTTGCTCTGATTTTGATAGGTTTTTATTTTAATCAAAAGGTAGTGTTAGCAGATGGGTACCATTTTTTTTATTAATTTTTAATATAACTAGAAAACTGGTAGATTTCTGTCTTCTTAGTTCTTATTATTATTCTGATAAGACATGTTTTCTATCATCCAAATTGTGGTTGTTGTATATTTATGTAAATTGATATATAATTTGTACATGTTCGAAGTTAATAATGAATTTAAAGAAAAGGGTAAAAGTGCGTCAGAAAGTTTGAATTTAATTAATTACCTGGATTTTACGAGTTAAAAAAAAGAAACATTTAATTTTAATACATTTATTTCATACACATTTTGATTAAAAAAAAACATCTCACTTTAATATTATGTTTCAATTACAAATAAAATTATAGAATTATGCAGTTCATTTTATATCTTAACACATTGAGTGCTACCGCTTCCTCCTGCGAGTTACCTATTTAAAACTATAGCGGCACTGAATGTGTTGATTAATTTAAAATTTAATGAAATCAATACATTTTTATTATACAATTTAACTCAGTAACTACAAAAATAATTATTTAATTAACTAGTCTTCAACTCGTCCATGACTTCCTCGGCCTCCGCTCGCAAATTCTCCACCTTCTCTATGAGCATCATCTGTAAAATTAACATTTTCATTTTCCTTCCTTTTGGTGGGGGGGGGGGGGGGGGGGGGGGATTATAATTTTTTTTGTGGTGGGGCTTATTACGGCGTTGGGGATTTATTATTAAGTTACATTTGGGGTAGTGGG
>DWHV01000346.1:0-10680 GCA_018248035.1 Papilio joanae | reverse complement strand
GGAAAATGCCAGCCCGAGTGATGACCGCTCGAATATATTATATGATTGTAATATTTCTTTGGCGCTGTAGACATAAATTATCGTCTTCAAAATTACATTAGAAATTATTTACGGCTGACAAGCTGTGCAAATCTCTTAAGAAGAGAACGACTTCAGTAATGTCGTCACTTATTAAATCATATATTCATTAAAATTGTCAAGTAAGTTAACTTACGTGGAAAATGTTGTGAGTTGAGCTGCGCTGCCGACTGCCAGTCTCGCACAGGTCGCGTTCACACCAGCGAAGAAACCCGCAAAGCCTTCGCTTTTGTAGATTGTGATGAAACCATCAAACATACCTGAAATTATATAACGTAAATAAACATTCGTTTTAAGAATGCAAAGTAATAACACTTCAAAATCCTGCAACATCTGCTTATTTGTCGAGTTCGCTGGTGCAGTACCAGGACGTCATAGATTAAAGGCATCAAGGCATAGGCAAGCACCGCTTGTTGTCTTTATTCTCACATTCTCACTAAATTATAACTCTTCTCTGTGTTGGTAAAGTGTATTAAAAGAACCGCTTGTCTTCGACTTTAAAGATAGGCGATCTTACGGCTTTCATTGACTCTAGATCTTAAATGTGTCTTTATTCACACGCAAACATCCTCCTGTTAATACTTCTCGTATATTAAATGGTAAGTTACCCTTGTACCGATATTGTCGTCCGACGGCGATACTGGGATGCGCGGCTGCTTGGATTCTGGTCTTGACCACGGAGACAGGATTTGCGGCGAGACCACTCAACACGCCGCTAGCGCTAGACCAGAACATGGTCTTGTTAATACTGATCTCTCCGTTCTTACATTTGGTCCAACCCTGTACCTCAGCTATATGGTACATACCTAATCTGTAAATTAATACAATGAGGGTTTAAAAAATCGTACCAGTGACTAACATACTACAAAAAGAAACAAAAAAACTCTGTCTTTGTAATGTAATTTTTTCAGGTTTTTTTCAGATTTTCAAAGGTATTGAAGATCTTACTATGTCTATAGTCTATTAGTTAATATACTTACCTCACTGAATTCATAGTAAATCCCAGTAGCATAGCGGGGGCGAGGCCCTTTTGCAGTGCAAGTATACCGTCGTTTTTCCCGATGACGTACAAAGCGTGTAGTATGCCGCGGTACCGCGCCGTGTGCTCGTGCCTCGCCCGCAGCTCACCCTGTAGCTGGAACCTTGTCTTTACTACGTCCATGGGGTTGGTAAAGATGGTCGCCCCAGCGCCCGCCAGCCCACCGATCATGAAGTCCATTATGATTTAGAAATCTCACTGAAAACGATGCATTATTATAAAGATTTATTTTTCATGTCTATTTAAAAAGGTCTGTTTTAAACTGCTTTATTTTATTAAAACAGATAAATAATCCGTTCACCAAATACCTTATAATATTTTTTTCCTGAACAGTAATTATAAGGCAGTTTTTCGGTTATCGCCTTTCTTATCTACGATATAATATTATCTTAACACTTTAAGATGTGTACGACGTCTCTACATTTAAATTGTTGTACAGACTTAGGTATACAATACTTTACAATGTTACAATTTCAAGGTTATATATTTTAAACTATTCAAATTAAACCTCTTCATCATACGCCTAAGCTAATAATACAATATTATACGATATATGTCATGATATATACAAAATTATAACTTCTACGTTCAGTCAATGAATAAAATTAGATTTACGTTTAGATTTAAATTACGTACAGTAGATCTCTCTCACATCCTGCCCTTGTCCCTATGGGGGATCGGCACAGTATGTACTACTCGTCCATACATCTCTATCAGCCGTCATATCTGAATTCACTCCCTTCTACCGCATATCCTCTTTCACACAATCCATCCATACTTTGTTTGGTCTTTACCTTTAAAGCCCTCCACATTCAATCTCATTACTTTTTTGTTTATGTGATTATCATCCCTCCGCATAAAAACCACGCTAACTAGTTGCTATAAAGTTTTCGATCTGTTATTTTAAATTATGGCGCGAAAGTGAGCAACGTTGTCGGTCGAGGCCGTCCCAGACGGATTTATACCGTCTAGATTGATGAAATACTGAACGACGCGACGGAAACCGATGTGCATTTATGCGTAGATATATGAATGTAGAAGAAGCGAGTATTGTGTCAGTACCAAGTAGAGGTTTGTGGTCTCTGCCTACTCCTTAGGCTTACGGGCGTGAGTTTTGTTTGTTGTTGTTGTTGTGATGGGTAGGAAAAAAACATGCTCGACTGTCCCTAGTAATGTTTATTTGTTTACACAGCGTAAATATAAATTTGGAACGATTTATACAGCGTTCGCTTCTTAATTAATTGTAGAACATGTTTGAATAGATGATAATTTTGATTCGTGGTTACAATTTGTACTTCCATATTGAAATTTTTATTATTTGATTTTTCTTTTTATTATATTACTTTATTACGAATGTTACATAAGAATAGCAAAATGGCGACCATGAAATACCTACTAACGACTCTTCAAGGTAAACTAATTTTGTCCTTATGTCAATAGCTAAATGATAAGGAAGCAGTATTACTTAATTGTAAGACTTACTACGCATTTTTATTTCTAATTTTTGAAGAATGCCATAAACCAAGTTTACCCTGCCTCTGGTTTCCACTGCCTGAACACATGTTCAAAAACATTCATACTTAGTAATGTCTCTGCATAAATTGGACGATTAAAATATTTAGAAGTAACGAAGATTTATCTAATTATAATAACAGAAACATAATCAAAATTTTACAATGTTCATTTTCTACTGTTCAACGCCACGCAACACTCTCGAGAAAAATAATAAAAATAATTTTATCTAAATATTTACTTACCATTAAAATGTATTCAACAAAGCTTTTTTTTCTTTAAATATTGTTTATATCAGAAAAATGCTACTCAACACTTCAATGCACATATAAAATAATTATTTGTTTTAATTATTTGAGATTCTAATGTTATTTAGTGCGAATGAACGACGCACTTCATCGAATACAGCGAATATACTACCGGTCTGGTAACCGACTATCTGTGACGTTTGCGGATGACGACTTGTTGTGTATTTCGGACGACATTATGCAAGAACAAATTATTTTAATATATTTTAAAATCGCTTGACAACACGCTATTTAAATTAATAGCTATTAGAACTGTGATAATCGATGTTACAAATATTAAGAACTTTATGTCAATTTGGCAGAATACTCTTTTGTCGAAGGTCACTTTGGGTCACGGCGACAGAAGGTTAAGTAATGTTGTAAATTGATTGTAAAAATGTACTTAAATAATTTGTGTCAATAGCAAAAAATCTATTAAATTTTTATGTTGCTAGAAAGTCTTAAATTACCCCAATATTAATTAACTTGATGTTGAATTTATAGGATTAATATTTTTAAATTACTATATGTTTTATTACACGTACTTACTCTTTAAGGCACAAACCTGTCCTTGCGTAGAGCGACCACGTGTTTTGGCAAGGTAACCAAAACAACCATTCAGCAATCGGAAACTCTAATTGGTGTACCCAATACCCATTGCACTTTGAACTTTGAATCCATTAAAAATAATAGCATATTTATACCAACAGGTCAAAGTTTAAACATTTGTACTCTAGTCTAATCTAACAAAGGTGAGGGCAACTGAAAACTGTAAGTTTAGTTTGACTCTAATATTCCGGTTTCGTTTTGATTGTTTTTTATTTTATTGATAGTGGTTCTACATTAATAGCGTAAATTCATGAGTAATGTTTTCCACATTCGCGGGGTTTTTACGTTCGTTCGTAAAATCCACCGCGAACTGGACGTGGTAGCTGTTGCTGCAATAAATTTGTTTACTCTGGCAAATTATCACTATTTAAATGTCCAAAAGAAAAAGAAATTTCTAAAACGTAGGAAAAACAAGGAAGGCGGTGAGTGACATAATAATGTATAATACTAATATAATTGTTAAATAAAATAAATAGACTGATCTTCGTAATCCCTACCGATTACGAAATCTTGCACTATTTGTATAATTTTTTCTATTTAAAGTGCTAAATATAAGGTACATCTAATAAGGTCTTGTATATTAGGATATGCTAGAGCAAAGTTATATTCTGTCTTGGTATTTCAATGCTGACAGTCTTCCAAAAACGTTTTTAGTCACACAATTGTTTTTCAAGTGGTTAACTATGGAACATTATCCGACATAGTCCTACTTTTTCGTTAGAGTCGATTTATCGCTTAATGTCAAGTTCATGGTCAATGTACTGAACAAATAACATTACTAAAACACGCATTAAGCCTTTTAACACAAATTATGCGTCATACAACTAATCCACCATTAAAATATGTAACAGTAGGTGTCTACGCCAGTGTCCTTTCTCTTTTCATCTTGCCTTTTCGTGTGTGTTCCCTCTCCATAACTCCCCCCTATACAACTACCTTTTCAATAAAGTTCATTATAAAGATTTGTGTACGTAGCTATCTTACTAATGTTATAAATGCGAATGTTTAGATAGATGGATAGATGAACGGATAGATGGATGCATGTTTGTTTGACGTTATCTCCGGAACGGCTGCACAAATAATGATGAAATTTGCCAAGGTATACAACATAGTCTGGAAGAACACATAGGCCACTTATTATTTTAAATTCCGCGCGGCCGGAGTCGAGGAAGACAGCAAGTATATTAAGTAACATAAAACATGTAAATGTAGTCAATAGTTTGAACTTGTCGATGACAAAGTTCTGCGGCTGAAGGTCATCGCGATCGATGAACCGGGTAATAACAGTTATTAACTGCCAGCCCACCATAAATGGCCATTATTCTGATCGACGAACAAAAAGAAAGTATATAAGTAGGTAACTATTATTGAAAGTGTTTGAATTTCAACTGTCGTAGCACATGTATCAGGACGTTATTTTTATCTCTATATTTTTCAGAGAGATTAAAAGAGATGGCTAGATCAATGTAACTCTGTACACAATACCAACGGATAACCACAGTAAAATACACGTGCCATTGCACTTATGAATTAACGATGTTTTGTAAGTTTTCAACCGTCCGACGTTGATACAATCGATTCTGACACATTCATCAATTTTATCTATTTTTATCAAAGTGCATCGCAATTGTGGGCGTTGGTCCAATAAAAGTAATCAGTCATTTTCATATAAATAAATAATAAACCATACATATCAAGTCAAGGTGACCATAAGCCATGGTGAATGATTACAGGTTTGCTCATTGCAGATGTATCGGTAGTATATGGACGTCACCAGGATCCGGCTGAAAAATGTAAAATAGATATAAAAGTACTTGGACTGACCATATTAATAATAACTGCCCTCCTAGACCTAGCCCAAAGCATTTGCTGGCGATGCCCATGAGTACTAGTGAGTACGTGGATAGTGTTCATTTTACTTTTTTTTTTAATAACTGTTGACTCAAAGTTACCTAAAAATAATAATGTTAACTTCAGTGTGTGTCACATAAATATTTATTATTTGTTTTTACTGTAGAATATAATTATGACAGATTGAATGTTTTAGGGGTTTTTATGATAAAGTAGTTACATACTCTTTGTTTTTTAGTTCCAAAAAGTTATATCTAAAAACTTTCTGATAAATAAGGCAAATAGTTACTGGCTGATAAATGTTTCATTATTAAGCAAGACAAATATTGACGTCCGTTTTTGATTAATTCAATGTTTCATTCAATTATTTTGGTATTTCATCAAATCTCGTTGCGCGATATTATCTTGTGTCACGTCGTCGCGTGTCGATACGGCACCGGGAACGTCCAGTTGTCCGTTAATTCGTTACGCGCGTGGACTGCTCGATAGCACTGGGTGCTGTGTACAGAGGGTTGAGCACGCCGCCGCCGCCCAAGGTCGGAAAGGGTGCGGGCGCCCGCCCCCGCCCCATGCCGCGGTCACTCGTCGGACTAGAGCCGCAGAAGGCGCGCGCTCTTACCACCATCTATGCCCCGCGAAAACAGAAGTCGAAGAAAAACAAAACCGCACAGAACAGAATGCTCGACAGTAACCTGCCGGTGAAAACTATACCCCCTTTTCATCCCCTCCCCGCCATCGGACAGAAGTCACCACCGAAAGCTAAAGTAATCGTTTTCGATATACAAACCGAAAATACGATCGAAGATCAAGCGTTGAAACTTCAAGAAGTTTTAAAGCCCTTAACGCCATTGAGCATACATGGATTTAAAAGGAAGAACTCTTCGGATCGGTTCGAGAGGAAATATCGGCTTTTGAGAGAAAATACTTACGATGTAATTGAACCTATATATCTGAACGCATCGAAGAAGGAGAACGATGTGAGGAGTGCTTTAAATTCGAAGGATTCGGAGCAAGTTAAGATGTCACCGAAATCAAGGTTTAAGAAGGCGGCGATGCACGTTGCGAAACTTACCTCTATGCCGGAGACTGGAAAACTGTTATGTATGCGGGAGAGGGAAAAGATTACAGTAAGTTTCGATGAGGATAAATCGTTCAAATTGCAGGAGCTGCCGCACAGTCCGGCGCAGAAAATTAACAAGCTCTCTGAAATATTTAAATGTCTGGAAATGAAGGGGCGGCACAGAGATAGAATGAAAAAAGAAAACAGTTGGTTTTAACTTGCGATTACGGTACAAAATATTACGATGGTGGTATAAAAGTATAGAAAAGTTACGAAAAATATTAAATTTAAGTGTTAACTATAATGTAAAAATTTATATCTTATTGCTCAAAGTTTTTGTGTGTTGTTTTTGTGTACACAATAAATGTGAGTTATTTTTTAAATATTGCGTATTTTCATCTGCATAATTGTGACATTAGAAATTTTCCTATCTTGATCTATACGTTTGGCTACAATTAATTATGAATTTACGATATAAGCTGCCACTGAGGGGTACAAAGCAGTTCTGTCAGAGTGGTAACACAAGTAAATTGTGGGAAAGAATGTGTGTTACAAATTAAAGAGTAACAACGCCTTGACCTTGTGGTTGCAAACAGGTGGCGCTCGCGTGCTCGACACCGCAAAGGTCAAGTCGAAGGAGCGGTAAGTATGATTAATGCTAATCAAGCTATTGATTGTAACGTTCTCAAAACTCTTCAACTAGTTAAGAAAACATTCTCGAAAGAAGATAAAACCGTTGAATGTTCAAAAGAACTGCCTACTTATTAAAAGGTCCGCCCAAATATTGGTGGAGAAAAAAAACGACGACTTGCGACTTGCCGAAGACTAATTTGTTCAACATTACCGTTTAGGTAAAAAAGAGTTTTCGAGACGTTATTACTAGTTATATTTTGCGTACTAGTCAGTAAAAATAAATAAAACAAAATGGTTAGAACAAAGGTTAATTTGTATTTAAGAAGTAATCTAGAACGTATGTAATCTCAGGGCTGCATTCGAGTGTTCGTGTATAAAAAGAACAAATGTCTGGAGGTTAATAAGAACTGCGATGCCGATAAAACACGTTTCAAGTTTTCAGTAAGGCATCTTGAAAATAAGGCTATTTTAATCTAGTAGGAAAGCTCTGTTACTCGGTTTTTAATTACCGCTCTTCTATCCCTTTCCACCCTTTTCTTTGGTATTTAATAGGAACTGGATTTGATGGAGGAGGGAACGAATAGGAAGGAGAAATATTCTCTTTCTGTGTCCCCTCCTTCGTCGATTAAATGTAGGCAAAGCATCTGCAATTGCATTTCGATGAATTCAGGTGCCCGCTTGTTTGTTTGTCAACTTATGATATAAAGAAAATAATAGTCCTTCAAAATCCGGAGAATTAATGTAAAAAATATATTCAATTTAAAATATTTCCAGTGTTATTTTAATTTTATAGCACTTTAATTGCATTGGTAAAGGCAAACTGCGCCGCGCCGGCCCCAGCCATCGCACGACCTGCACGCTATCCCGTAATGCACGTCCGAACTCTTTGCACGACCTAGTTCTATGTATCTACGTTGTTTTTACGTGCAACGAAAATTATATAATACACAAGTATTTTGTTGAAAATGAAAAAAAAAATCGAATCATACGTCATCACTGGAATACATTAACTTTTGCTTATTTGTTTAGTGAGCCTAAAACAAATAACTGTGACAATCGCCTGCGTATCTTAATCTACAATTATGTCAAAACTAGTTGTCGCCTGTGACTGTCCGCGCGGAACTAAAAAAAACTTAGTAGCCTATATGTTCTTCCAGACTATGCTCTATATCTGTGCCAAATCTCATGGAGATCCGTTGATCTGTTTTGGAGATATCTACAAACAAATCCATCCATCCATCCTATAAAAAAAACATATATCATTCAAAACTACTTTATTTACAAGTTACAGTCTTATTATTACAATTGTTTTTAATCCATATGCTCAATTATTTAAATTAGTTATACAGCAGATAAAATATTGGATGGTGGATTATTCTGGACCTTTGCAATTTCCTCTTTAAATTTGCTAATAGTTTCCTTCGCTAAATGTAGCTTTTCCTTCAAATCTGAAATCTCATTTCGTACTTTTGCTTGTGCGGCAATTATCCTTTCTAAAGTCTTCTCCTTTTTTTCTTCAACTAAAAAACGGTTTACATGAAATGAGAGTTTTTTACACAGAAAAATAACTGCCATATTCAATGTCTTTTAACACATTAAATGCCACTATCTCCATGTACTAAAGTGAAATTAGAGAGCAAATTGTTGGCACTAAATGTATAAATGGTCACTAAATGTGGAGTGTAGCAGTAACCATTGGCTTATGAGACAAAAATCTCCATTTAATATCTCTGTTTTGTCCGGGATAATGACAAGTATATGTTTTTTACAGAGATTTTGGTCTTACAAACCCATGGTAAGTCAGTTTTTTTGTATGTATAGGTAGTTATTATAGTAAAATAGTGGTTTCTAAATTAAATAGTTACTATACTTCTTAACATTAACCACATTAAGGCTTAATGTGGTGTGAAATGATAGCAATTTTCACCACAACTGTCACATGTTAACCAATTTATATATTAACTAGCTGTCGCCCGCGACTCCGTCCGCGCGCAGTTAAAAAAAACTTAATAGCGGTACGAAAAATAGATGTTGGCCGATTCTCAGACCTACTGAATATGCTCACAAAATTTCATGAGAATCGGTCAAGCGGTTTCGGAGGAGTACGGGAACGAAAACTGTGACACGAGAATTTTATATATTAGATATGACTTTATTAAAAATAACCATGTCAATAAGACAGAAGGTGTATATTGGTTAATGTAAAACTTACAATTAGTGTCATGAACCCAGGGTCCATTGGTGATGGGTTTAACACTGTAGAGCATGTGCTGCATGAGCAACGTTGGCTCCTGGAACACTATCTCTTCATAAGATTCACTGACTAATGCACGGCCTACCGTTGGTGGTGCACTTTCATTCACAGGTGATTGAAATAGTTTGAGAATATGGTAGAGAGTGACCTAAAACAAGCATTGTACAATTGAACCTTGATAAGTGATAAACCTCTAAAAGTCATTGTCCATAAACGAGAAACTTGGGTAAGAGAGAAGACTCAACTGTATTTGCTTTATTTTTTTTTAACTTAATTGACAGTTAATGTAATTTCATTAGTCATCATTTACTTTATTTATATAAAAGTCTGTTTTTAAAGTCAAGTGTATGTGCCAAAAAATTCTGAAACTTAAACTGTCTTCTAGTTAATAAAATATATCTTTTAAAGCAGTGTTTCAAATGGGAGATTTTCCCTTGTTATAACAATGATTTTAGATACTTACAGGTCTTTCATTGGGATCATGAAAATATATTTTAATAACAATTTCGAATTCACCCCAACCGGTTTCGGTAAGTTCGTAAGGCGGTTTCGTTACTATTCTATTTGGATTAGCATAACTTTCATGTAGTTTGAAATGTATTTTTTTTATATATACTGACATATCTTCGTTAGCGTATGGTTTAACGTACACAGTCCATTGATGTGTGTGACCATCTTCTTCCCTCTTTTTACCGAAGTACCTGGCTATATTACCATACACGATGGGCTTTACTATGACTAAACCCTGTAAAAATATAATTAAATATTTAGATATAAATTATCATGCATAAACCTTGTAGGTAGAAACCGGGCAAGTTTAATATTGTAGTTGTAGGTTAAAGTTACCTTTACTCTTCCCCCTGAGTCAGGACCGTAATCTGTTTGACCAGACATGTGTATGTGAATTTGATAATTTTTTTAAAGTCTAAGCGATGGTTTTATTCTGTTTTAATTTGTTTGTAAACAAATTATACCGACCAATATCAAAGCAAAGTTGCACGCATGACACTGACAACTGACAGTGACGTTGACAGTTTCTGGAAAAAACGCACAGTATTTTCCAGCAACGACTACATGCTTTTTGCCACCATTGCACTTTTTCAGTTGAAAATTCTTCGTTATTTTTACGATATAAAATACAATTAATAATGTAATAAACACAATGGAGTCATTTAAAAAGCTTTGGCCTATGGATGACTCATACAATTATTTAAGATGAGATAGGTTTAGAATGTGCTTTTGCCACATATGGTCACATTTAGGCGAAAATTAATAAAAAGTAAAAACTGTTACAAATTTGAAAAAAAAAGATCGTTAATTTTCTTACATATATATTTATTATCTTATAATGCATGTG
>DWHV01000345.1:0-10687 GCA_018248035.1 Papilio joanae | reverse complement strand
GCATAATAAATTAATTCCTCGTAATACAAACAATAATTATTAATTCATATCATAGTGACACCTAAATTTGCATGCATGCGACACTTCGCGGTACATTGTACGACGATTTGCATACAATCGTGACGCCTTGCGAGGCTAATATTTAGCTAAAAATGGCACGTGCCAAACTGATTATTGGATATGACAGCATAAGATGATTCAATCGGTTATATTATAGGAAAGCGACCCATTTAATGTTTTTAACATACATCACTTTTACTCATATAACGTTTTGTATTTTAAAACATCGGTAGATAATTTCCTTATTGGACGGGATCATAATTGTTACACCCTTTCCTAGTACATTAATTAAACAAATACTTTTAAAATAATATAAAAATTATTATACCTTTTATATTTATTTATCTAGAACAATACATCAGTTAGATAATTATAAGTTGCGTTATGTTCTGCACAATTCATATCTTACGAATATTACCAATAAATAATTATAGTATGGTCGTTACAATATTACGACAATTGTATTTCTAACAAAAGCTTAAATCGATAAAGCTTATTATAGCTATTATTTCGTGAAAGTACCGATTGTAATAACCCGTGATATCAAATAGACTTAAAGGTTAATGGATGCATTTGATAGTAACTATGTCAATTGTTTTTATTAGTAATAACATATTACTCAAGAATTATGTGTGTGCCAGTTATCTTTTCAATCCAGTAAAAACAATCTAGTGATCATTAGTCAGTGTAACCCAGTTTTTGCGGAAACAAACTTGACACCATTCTGACACCAAATAAATAATACAGTTATAAAATTAATAACAATTTAATATCCGTGTCCGTGTTATAACTTAATACTTATGTTACTATAAACTTAAAATATAACAATTTATTGTTAATGTTTAGGTATATTATGGGACGTGTATCACTACAATGTGTAATTTAACTTTATAATATATTACACTTTAATTTTTCACTAAACTTCACTGCCGCATAATTTAGGATGGCGGTAACTATTAATAACTTTAACATAAACATTATTGTGCGAGGGACTTTTATGTGACCTACTTATTATGTTAATACATAGAATATATTTTGATATTATTTATATTTTAAGAAATATTTATAATTATCTTATAATGGATAGTTGCTAGACTACAAACGAAGTCTAAAGAAGCTCGCTTTAAATGTTTCTTAAAATCGAAAATATTTTCGATAACTCCCGAAACATTTTCCAAAGATAATAAAATCAATACAAGGTGTTGTAGAACAAAGCATCTTAAATCAATCGACTAGAATAAATTTTTCTTTGAACTTTTATGGTACTTTGAACTATTTAGAATTATAATGTTTCATAATTAGACGGTTGATTAAGTTCAATAAAAGACGCTATCTGAAGCCCTTATCAAAATTGGAGGCTAATGACATAATCACGTCTTCACTCGGCTCTCGGTTGTATCAATTCCGTTTTAATCATAAAACTGGTATCTAGTAATGTGCCACTGGTATTGTACGATTGGTTTTTATCTATTTTTACCAGCATTTTTAGCTAAGTGATAAGGTTCTATATTAATGTTTTATTTAATAGATAAATGTTAATGTACTTATGATCTAGAGTTTACTGAAGCATAGTTTTAATTAGGAAAGAAAAATATGCAAATTTATTATATTTTATTAATGAATAATTATCTAGGAACATGGTATTGAATAGATACAGTTCGTTTTTAAACCAGATTAATTTAAAAAGGTACCGGTATACATGCAATGGACATCACTAGTTTACCAGTAGGCAGGTCGCGACACACGGCAGCGCGGGCCGCCTGCCCTGCGACCTCTGTCCCTGCTTACGGCCGCAGTCATTATCTACACGTAGCTTACAGATGTTTATCTTCGCCCCTTGACTTTAAAGCATATATGCGGCCTTAACTTACGGTTCTTATTCACTTACACATTATTATTTACAAATATATGTTGAAAATAAAACTAAATGTCTATTATATCTAATTGTATTGCTTATTTTTTTCCTTTCAAGTAGGATTGGTGGTGATTCAGGCGGCCGGCCGTAAAAACTTAAGCCAAAACTTTAAGGTTTATAAAACCTTGTGTGCCAACCCCACAATGACTATTTTACGTCACTGTTCAATAACAATGTTAAAAAACACTTAATAAATGATGTAATTGTGTAATGATATTAAGTTTAAGCGTCTCTGAGCATTAAGTGTCTCTCAATCAATTGATGGCGCTATGATGCATTGCGATTGCTTCGCGATTTATCATAGCGCAATCAAATTGCAGCGATCGATAAACATATCAATCGTAAGAATAAATATGTCATTGACGGCTAATAAAAATCAGCATCAATTGTTCTTCCACAGTTCAACATTTGACTGCAACATTTCTCCATAGTTTATTTTTTTTTTATTTCATTATTAAAAGGGCTTTGTCGCAATGCGACCATACCGCCACACAAGCCTTTCAATTACTAACATAACAAATGTAAATTATTTCTTAAACATATGTCAGTCAACTTAAACATCATCCTGGCCTCGTCCGTAGACGGGTAATTCAGAATAGTGTGTATGACCGACATTACACTCGAAAACCTTAAAATAATTAAGGCTAAACCGATAGCTTATTTGTTTCTGATGACTGATGAATGAATCAACATCATGTTTATTCTTTCATAACCTTAAATATCTTTCTTTCAACTTTTAAACGGCATGTTAAACGAGATTGGCTTAAGTGTCGGCATAAAACAATCACATTGTTGATTTAGATCAATTTGGGAGAGCATAAAGTGTAGAGTGGTCGTCTCACTGTTTCATCAATAACTGAATCACGATGTGAGAAAAGAAGCAATTACTCTCATTACTAGAGCTCGTGAGTCACACAAAAGGAAGCGGCGCGTCACATGGGGTCCGTGTGGTGTGTGAAAAGCGGGAGCCAGGATTTTGTTATAATTATCGGGACATCACATTAAGAGCAAAAAATAATAAACCAATAGATTAATTGACTACTGACTTAAATATTAGTAATGGCTTTCAACAAAATGTTGGTAATAATTATTTGACCAACTTAATTGTGAAGGATTCAATACGTTGAAAATCCGTTTAAAAGATTACCGTTACTTAATCCTACTAAAATCACTTTTTATCATAACTAACTAGTCCTTACATTGCAATATAAACATTTTAATAAAACATATCTTATTATCTATTACATATTTATGTTTGACGCAAAGACGTTTAAAAATTCCTACAATGTAAATTGGTTAAGGTCAGTAGCCGTTAAAGGTTTTTTGTACAATACATCAGTACATGTATTGCATTATTTCAACGTAAAGGACATTTTACATTTACATTGAAATAAAAACGAAGCGAAAAACGTAATCTATTATTTTTTTAAATTTCTGTTAAATGTATACTTTTCGACATTATGTAGTTAGCTTTAGGTAATGATATAGCATAAATTTACTTAAGTAGAAATATTTATCCGGGAATATTAGAGCCGTGTGGACACCGTGTATGTGACACGACTCAGATTTGTATTCTCAAGGAGTTTTGTGACGCCAGCATCAACCGCGTTAATGGTGACCACATCGAACGTGGAATGAGTGATGCCTCTTTACAGTGTTCGTGTTGATTTACGGCGTTCCTTTGTATTATTAATTCTAGTTAATGCATAGTTATTTTAACCATCGCAACTAAATACACAAACTAAGGCACTTTGTTAATTGGAATTGCAAACGTTTTGAAAGACAAGCTGGATGTTATTTCTATTGATGAAAGAATTTTAAAAACTTGTAATGTTTTTATTAAATCTGAACAAATAACCTATTTCTCATTAGGTAGTATTCTAAACTTATTTTTTTTTTGTAGACGGTGGCAAACGTGTATGTGGCCACCTAAATTTGCCAAATAGCGAAGTCACCAATGGCCACAGACATCAGCATTTGCAGACGCGTCGCAATCCTTTAATCGACAAAGAAGGTAACGTTATAGAAAGAGGATATTATCCATTCCTATGTGTCCCTTCCTCTGTCAAATCCAACTCTCTTTCCCATATTATTCATATAAGGAAAGAATGAGAAAGAGAGTTCGATGGAGGACTAAAATAAAGCCTCTGGCACAGAAAATGGCATGACGCAGATGTGGCTTTCACCATAAAATTGATGGATACGTTACTTCGTTCAAACAGTTAATAGTTAGATATAAATGTAAAATTTACTTGGTGAGTTCACTTCTTATTATACTAATAATAAAATGAAAGTATGCACGGAAACGGCGTGAAAAACAAACGGACGTCTCTAATCACAACAGTACACAATGAATTTGTTTATTTCATTAAACGAACGCGGAAACAGTCTAGATAGCGAAGTGGGTGGCCGATAACCATCGCCCCTCGGATTATCCGAAACAAATAAAAAAAAAAAAGTGAAACGAGAAATGATGACTTGCTTTTATAACACGTAAAAACTGAATGTAGCATTAAAATATGTCTGCCTCATTCCATGTTTCTTCATAATTTCTGAAAATTATGTTACTTATTTTATCCAGTCGATATGACATTACGATATTGATCATTGTTCATAGGTACCTCTATATGGCAATAAAATACATGAATTATACTTTTTCACGAGACCTACGTGACTGCAGAATTCTTTACTATATCGTTAAAAACGTAACAGAAACGGAGGGAAGGGATTCAACATGTAAAAGGAGTCGTAGACCCCTTAATCGCAGATTTATGCCAACCCTAAGAGGGATTTGCTTCAATAATAGCCGAATTATCATGTCTGTTGCGGAAGCTGAATCAGAAAGGGGTATAAGAAATGTTACATACATTCACGGAAAGCGAAATTTACAGGTTTCAAACACACATCCACACACTTTGTCGTTAAAAATAAGATTTCGCACTTTGTTTCAATTCTTACTACAATTAGAGGCGTAAAAATTAGTTACAGCTCCAATGTCAGTCTTGAATAAAAATATCATATACAATACCAAATAATAGAGCACACAAAAAATATATAAGTTTTTTTTTTAATGTCGCAAAAGCATAAAGCATAAAAACAAAGATAAACGTTTTTTAAAGTATCTAAAAGTAGCCAAAATATGCATTAGTTACCGCACGAGTTCGGAAGCACTCGACGTGTGGTAGCGGTTGTACCACTTTAAAACACCCACTTGAGTTAGCCCTAACACCTTAAATAGATTTAATCTCCGTTCCTTAAAATTATTTGATCTTACCACTTGAAAGCAGAAAATACCTGCCTTAAAAGACCAACCATTAAAATACTATATGCGAACCATATAGTATTTTAATGGTTGGTCTGATTGATTAAAGAAACAAACATGGCTTAAATTGAGAAATGTATTCAGTATTTGTAACTTCAACTTAAATATAAAATTAATTTCTCACTTTTTTATTTTTAAAGTCAGTTGTAAAACAAAATAGAAACAATAAAATTTCTAAATAAATTTACTCGATGAGTTAAAAGTTCTTCTTGAATAGCTGTGAATATTTTTTTTTCATAACTTTACTGTTGTGGATTAAAACCTCCGTAGATCTTAAGACAGGCAAAAACAAGAAACGGTATCAACATTTACGATAGGTAGATAAAACATTTAAAAAATGTGTAAGACAAGTAAAACATCTCTAAGCGATGCAAGTAACATGTATCGTAATTATTAATGATTAAGATTACATAATAAACAATGGTACACACGATGTTTCCCGGAACGCAAACGTATGTCTGTCCATTCAAGAGATAAACACCGCTTGGGAACATGACGTACACAGCAGGACTCTACTCTGGGTCTTATTTCTTTTGAACTATGATATCAACCGCCTCCTGCACTGTCCCTACATTAATTATGGAACACAAATAACGTTTATTATTGCCCCGATAGTAAAGAGTAATAAATTAAAACAAAACTGGAACACATTTCTCAAAATAGAGTTTTGTCTCAGTGTAATTGAGTGCATTCGATCATTGATTTCCGTTCCAGTTTACTTGGTCATTAAGGCAAGGAATTGTTCTAGCTTTATTAGTGGGTCTAACACGAAATTTTACGAGAAAGACATCGACAAATGTTACATAAAATTTTTCAGTGTACTTTGTACCCGATAGTCGCTGTACAAAACTCATAAATTTTTTGTCGATGTCAATAGGAATCATTTCTCGCAAATTTTCGTGCTGGGCCCTTTGTGTTTAGTACAAATTCGAATTAGCACCACTACCACAAAGACTTTACAACTTGAAGGCTCGACTCGAAGCTTGAGTAGATTTTTTTAATACCAAAGTTGTATAATTATGAACAGAAATAATAAAAACTGTGGACAAAGGTGTCATTGTGTCAAATCAAACTATTACACAAGTTAACAAAGCGAATGATATTGATTTAAATTCGTAAAGTGAAACTTAAGCGTCATTATGACAGTTGATTGAGTAGCGTTCTAAAATAAAGAACTGACCCGTTAAAATAATAAGCCCTTCTGCTTTAATCTAAAGTGTTTTACCGCTTATCATACCAACATTAATTATAGTGGGCCGAGATGAGACGCCTACGAGCCGATAGTTCTACAAACGTAATTACAGTAATTGATTTAAATATAATAATTGTAGGGTTATAGCGAGATTGTATCGGCTAGCGGGGCCAGTGTAAACATTGTACCGTCGTGTTTTGAACGTAAATTGTTTTTAAACAGTCTTTGTTGTCCGAGCATCTGATATGTCCGGTCGGCGTCGTGTTTTACAGCAGTTACAATCAAAAACATACATTTTTATGATCTACGTTCGCGATGAATTGAATAACTTTGCATAGAAATGTTTAAAAACACTGATATTTATATGCTTACAGCGACATCACATTCGTATTTAGACTACTTGATGAAGTACGGATTTTTTTAAACTTTGATCTATATATTCTCTAATGGCACTATGAAAGGAATTATGTACAGGAGTATTTTACTTTATATATAACGATTATTTTAAGTCCTTACTAAAAAGCTCAATTTACTTATTGTTCTCCAAATGGCAACATGAACAGGTAAATAAAATGTCTTTTCTATTCCCCTCTTGAACACATTTTGGATTTGGATTTTACATAAACGTGACAAAGGAAATATCTTGTGTACGATAGTATATAGCTTGTGAAAAGTGAAATTCAAATTAGGGATTCGAATACTTACACGCACCCCACTGTGCCATCCCATCCATTGATAGAATAACATTAAACATTTACGATGGTTCAAATTATGACGGAAATTCAAAACGCATAACCGGTGTCAAATTTCGGTAGCATCTACAATAAATGTAACTCAGTTACCTCTACTTAAATATCCGTTCCGTAATATATTTTTTTATTTGCGTGGGGAACTGATAGATACGGGTAGGGTACTTATGAGGTAGTTTATTTTTTATGGCAACAACCGTGGTATAATCGAGGCGGTAATAACGCGGGCAGGATGAAAGACGTTGTTTATAAGGGACCCAGTGTAGAGTTACAAATGATCGGCCAAGGTACTAAGGAAAAGAACTGTTTGTTTATTTTAAACTCTTATTATAAATATTTAGAAGACGGATTGATGTAAGTGAGCGTGGGAAATGTATTATTATTACTTAATAAAATTTCTATAAAAAAATGTCACGAGTAATGAACTACTCTGTGATGTATTCTAGGTTTTACATTAAAATTTTCGTTTTGTACATTTTTTAACCTTTTCTATTATCTTCTCTTTTCTATTAATGTTCTATTATCTTTTCTTTTCTATTAATGTGAACTGCTAAATATTGTTAGGTTTCAAAATATGTACAAACACTATCTGGCAACAATAACAAGTTCATTGCCAATAGTATATCTATCGAATACCTATAGCATAAATAAAATCCAATACCAGTGAATAAAGACACATAAAGAAGTAATAGAATACAATAAATCTCTTTTCTCGCTCCACGAAAATCTATTTTCCCAAATCGACTTCATGCATATTTATGTTACAAAATGAATTGCTTCAGTTCAAATAATTTATCTGAAGCCGAACGTCTCAGTAGTTTCAGACGATGACGTCACGGGGCCAACAAACTCCTCGAAACGCTCGTAAAACTTACGATCGGTTAAATTCGCAGTCAAAACAAACAACAGTCAAAATATAAAATAATGCAAAATGAACTGAACTTAGTTACAATACAGTTTTATTTCGCTTGAAAATGCTAAACAATTTTTACGTTATCTGTGGTGTTCCATTGTCGAACCCGAAAGTACTGAGATATTTTCCTCTCAAATAAGCTGCGACTAAAGGTGCTTTAAAAGTTCGTTAAAATATAACTCTTTGTGACAGAGTTGAGGTATCGTTGTATATAACAAGCCGTTGAAGATTCGTTTAAATATATAAGCGCTATAAAAAATTTTGATGTCTAGACATCAAGCTATATGTCTTAGGGTTAGCTTTCAACATTATTGTACCTTTTAAAAACATACGCTGTAAAATTATGGAGTTACTATTTATTATAATGTAGTATTAAAGGTTATATGACGAAGGAACAATTTGTAAAATTAATTGTAATATATTATGATTTAAAGAAATCGCAAATTTGTTCATTTATAGACTATGATTTTGTACACATCTGTTCGTGCGCAATAAGAACACAGCACGAATACTAAATATGGCATTGATATTCAATGAATATAATAGCAGGGCTCCATACATCGATATCTGATTTATTGGACTTGTATTTTCCAACGGTCTTCGGCGTATAGAAAACGTTAGTTATATTGTACTTTTACATACAATTTTGTTTTATTATATAATACCACAATTCTTTTGTTTTAATCAGAAAATATTTATGATTAAGTTTTCTAATTAATAGAATTTAAGTGAGCGTAAGTTATCAGCAAAAAATGATAATTTGCACTCGTGAACATAATTTCCTTAACATGTGAAATACAAGGTTACTAAAACTTGCTTTACTTAGTAACTAATATATTTGTACATATTTTCATGTATACAGACCAATGAATGGCTAAATTTTTGTATTGAACCGAATTAAAATGATGTCTTTTGTTCATTTTAAAGTCCAAAATCCATCGGCGCTCGTGCGTGAAGTACATTCACTTCTATAGTAGTTTAATTTTTAAGCGTTTTTGTTAATTTTATACTATGATTCTATTTATGTTCGACATATTAACGATCAACATAGATCAAAAAATTTGAATACGTATGTTTTTTTGGCGTTTTCTATTGAATTATTAAAAAATTATTAGAACTTCATGAAATAAGATCAACAGGAAGGGTGTTTACTGTAGTCAGTAAATCAGCCCGAGTTAAAAAAATAAAACCCTAGTGGGACGATTGGGAACCACCCAATAGTAACGTTAATAAAACGAGAAGGACCACAGTGTTATTAATAATAGTTACTTCATAAAGGTTATTCCTATAAGCTCTTTTATCCCTTTTAGAAAAAGAACAACGCGCCAGCAATACTTCTATACGTAGTTTCAATTTGTTTAGACTTTAGTGGTCAAGCTATCAGTGCAGCCGAATGTACATCCTTCAATGCCTGTCTGCGCCGACGCAATCGAATCCCATTTCGCGGCTCGCTGCTCCCAATAATTTATTGTTTGGCTTCGGAACCTATCAAATTTGAACACCTTCATTGTAACATATTTAGTGACGACGAGGCGATTTTTAATTTAAAATATTTTTTATTTCTACATAGAAAAGTATTCTTTCTGTACGTTTGTTCTTTGTAAAAAATAATAATAATCATACCAATCTTTGTAAGGATGACGCAAAAACAGTAATGTAAGGCAGAGACGTCCTTGTTGCAAAATCAGTAGGTATTAAAGTGGGCCAACTAATCTATTAAAGACACAATATTCAACTATGTCACAAAGTCGCAGCCTAAATAAAAATCAACTATTTAGTCTAAGTCTGAAGAGTGTTGGACATATGACATCATTGACGTCATTGTAGCGTGTATAAAAAATAAATGTCGTCAACCAAAACAACAGTATGTGTTTATCACAAGCAACCCACATGTGGCTATATAGTCTATTGATTACAACAATCCTTGAATCCTCATCGTATGGAAAATTACAAGTTTATTTGAATACAATGAAAAGAATATATGTTAAAATAAAAGTAAATATATTACAGACAGTATTTTAAATCACTGATACTTATTACTAAAAAAAACTTAACCAAGAAATCGATTTTAAACTTACGATTTTGAATTTGAATTCGATAAACAAACCTGACGTCTAACAACAAACGCCTTTTACAACGTTATCAAAGTACAGCAGTCGATTTTAATTAATTTACTCTATTGTCCTGCGAAAGACAATGGTGTTATTAGCAAAACACCCGCGGGACTTGTCTAGACGATGTTTAAACACCTGTGTAAATAAGTCAATCTAAACCAATACTGTTTATGTACTACATTAATTACCTCTGTATTTTATATCTCACGTAAAACAATAATAAACAAGGTAATCAAAAATATTTCGTATAAAACAATTAATTTCCATGTTTTTAATCTTATGGCTTTGGTAGTATGGACAAAAATAAATTCTTGAACTTGTACAATATCCACCTCAGTGGCTTTCAACCACAGGTGGGCACAGTTAATCGAAAAGTTAACTTCGTTAATCGTTAATTCGTTAATTAAAAAATTAACTTCGTT
>DWHV01000344.1:0-10693 GCA_018248035.1 Papilio joanae | reverse complement strand
GGACCTAACACAAATATTTGTGACAACCACCATCATATTGTTATTAACAAATTTTGTATTCAAATCTGTGCAGCGTCCTATCTGGTGTAAAGTACACCAATAAATTTATTACTAATTTTGACTTAATCAACCATGACGATTTGAAGGCGATTGTTACAAATAATTGTACTAGACCTACTGATTGCAAACTGCATTACATACTGCAGTTTCACTAATATTATTATTAAAATTTTTATTCTACTTTAATAATTCAAAACACTATAAAACATTAGATATTTATGAAAAGGTATATGTTTCAATAAAACAAGGTTGTGATTGTATTCGTCTTGTCCATTGATTATGGGGTCAATTAATATCAGAGATAGGGTTGGCAAACATTACAAAATATTTGCAAATTAAAACTTAGTCGGAAATATGTAATATTTTCAACATCTAACTGAAAAAATCCTTGATGGATGCTATGTAAAAATAAGGATATAATATGGAAATCAGGGTCTTTTTTATATTTTGGCAAATTATAAATTTGACATGAGTATCTTTTGTATTAATACTCAGAATGACAATATATCGACGCTGGAAAGCATAAACGCTGTAACCCTTGAAAACTCGAAAATATTTTTTACGAACGAACGATAATGATTTTATTATAGGTTAGCACAAACTACACAACATTGCTAACTACCGCATGCTTGTAGGCGTATCAGCTCACGAGTTATGATTTTTTTTCTAAAATTACGAAAGTATTTTGGCTCTCCTGTAAAGTTCATACTTTCGGGGTTACAGCGTTTACGCTTTCCAGCGTCGATATATGACTGCCAAGTGCCATCCATACAAACTGGATGGCTTGCATTCCAACATACAAATGCACAGTTTATATTTAATTCACAGTTTCTAGTTCACAACACACATATTTCTCTCGCTTTTCCTATCTGAATCATACAAAAAAGTTGTCTACTCATCGTTCTTTGAGATAAGATTAATTTCAGATTATTTATTCCCTTCACTCTACTATTGAATATTGTGTCGCTTTTTTGCTTAGTAGTGGCAACCCTAAGTACATACGTCACGTGCAATGTTTAAAGGTGATCACATGGTGCGGCAAACATTTGTCAGATCTATTTACACTTCGCGTGATACGAGTCAACAATTTTGCGTCATTAGTATCTCGATTTTCCATTAGGCAGGCCAATGAAATGACTGATGCGATTAGTTTCAGGTAAAATTTGGTATCGATTTGCAATAAAAAAAAATATGACTTTACATTGATCACAATTCTTCAGTCAGTTTAGGTTACTTCTGACGTTGTATTTTTTCATTTCATTTAAAAAGCTCTTTTTTGGGATTTTATTTAAAACTATTTCTATAAATTGTAAAATTTCGAATTACACCTTACTTAATATTATAAATGCGAAAGTTTAACTCCAGAGCGGATAAACGGATCTCGCTGAAATCTTGCTTAGATGTTGCTTAGATATTGTGAAGAACGTATAGGCTAATATTTTTTTAAGCTGTCAACCGCGACTTTGTCCGCGCGGAATAAAAAAAATCTTGTTAACTAGCCTTTGTGTTCTTCCAGACTATGTATGACATCTGGGTCATATTTAAACAAGACCCATTGAACCGTTCTAATGTATGTAATACTAACCATTCTATGTAATAACGATATTATGTTTTTTACATATGTTTCAGTACTGGAGAACACACGGTAATGCGGACGTATAAAACACTCTCCAAAGAACGGTTCTTCCCAATTACAATATGGCTAAAAAGATTTTCAGATTTTTAGATCCGTTTAATTCTTAAAACAGCTCGAAATGGTTCGCATAATTTCGACGCGCTACGTAAAAACGTAAACAGTGTCGCCCCGTCCAAAGATTTGCGTCAAATCATATTTAATATAAGTTAATTAATTATAATTAGTTAATGAAAGCCAATTCATCACATGACGTTTCAGATGTAACAGATTTCATTCAATCATACTCGAGTACTCAGTATAAATACATCGCTACGAAAAGAGTTACATCTGTTATTAGTTGTCATAAGAAATGTAACCTTTTTCGTCGACATTTAGGCTCTTCGTACACAATACAACCTATAGATATACGCAATACATTGTCATAGAGGTACGCAGTGCGCGTCGCCGACGTTTCTATCTGTCAACGCCAACAGTACCTCGCAACCTGTTTGTCGAAATCGTCATAAGAAAAATCGCATGCATTTTCCAATATGGATAGAGCAAATCTATACAGTTGATATGTAGTCGCTATGCCTGTACTGAGCGAATAGACGACTTGAATTCAAAGTTGTGTGAACGGAGCGCGCGTAACCTTACAATATTAGTTTTGACGTTGTGTACGAAGGGCCTTATAAGACTAATGCGTTTTTTATCCGATAAATTACATAGACTAGCCCCTATCTTATCGTATTAGATATAACTGATTTGTTTTCATTTGTATCCATTGTTATATTAAACGTGAGAACGCAACGATTATGTCGAGTGTTGTACAGTATAAAGTAGGCTTACATGCACGCCAAGTGAAGTGTTGAAGTGTTAATATTATATTAATTTTAAATATTTGGTGACTGTATGTGAATTGATCTTTATTAAGGTATAAATGCAAACATTTTGTATATGTTCGTAATGGATCGTTGGAAAGTTATCGTAAACGATTTACGTTTTACTATAGTTGGTATACAAGTGAAACAAGTCCGGAAGACGACTGCGACTCCGACGTGTAAGGTGAATAAATCAACATCTGTCTTCGGAGGGGAGGACGCACAGAAAGAGAATGTTTTCCCTTTCTATGCATTCTCTCAAATCCTCTTCCCTACCCATCCGTTCCTTGTAAGAATAGAGTGAGAAGAGAAAGAGGACTAAAATTATGCTCTAATGAATCAGAAACCCCTTTCAAAATGTCCTTAGAACACCCTCAAACTTCAATAATTTAAGGACACATCAGAATACAAAAACTGTTATTTACTAGCTGTCGCCCGCGACTCCGTGCGCGCGGAATGATAAAGAATTTATTAAGTAGCCTATATGTTCTTAAATTACAAAAAACAATGTTCTACATGTATGCCAAGTTTCATGGAGATCCGTTTAGCCGTTCTGGAGATACCTTCAAACAAACATCCATCCACCCATCCATCTAAACATTCGCCTTTATAATATTAGTATGATATAGATTGGTAAAATTAATACTATGTGAAAAAAACTAGCAATAAAAAAAATATAATTTTCGTGGGAATAGATGTGCTATTACTAAATATTTATATTACTAAAATAGTTTCATACAAGACTTACCGTGGGTTTCTGAGACCAAAATCTCTATGAAACATCGTTATTCTTATTCCTGTCATTATCATGAACAAATAGAGGTAACAATATGTTTTAAACGAAGATTTGGGTCTGAGAAACCTACGTTTACATCCTCGTATTGCTAGCTAATTAATATTTTAGTAAATAAAAGCTATTTTACTTGACACTTTAAAACTGTAGACACTAAATTTAGTAGGAATTGGTCTTTTTAACCCCAATGCCTAACTGCCAACTCAGAGTCTTTAATTAGCCGCTAAAGAAGTCTTTAGTGTAAGTTTAATATGAGAAATTTACATTAAGTAATGTCTAAGTTACCATACTATAAAACGGTCATTAAAGGATTGAGTTTAATCTGGTTTGTGACAGTTTAAAAAAGAACAGAACGAAATTTTATTATCTTCGAATTATTAACAGTAAACTGATAACACCAATTGGAACAGTTCTTGAAAATAATAGGTACAGTCCCGAATATCGTAAATGAGATTGGTAAACTTTTTACAGCACAATAAAATAAAAAAAACTATCACATATATTGGATTAGCATATAAAAGCGATTTTGGGTACGCAGGATTAAAAAAAATTGATAACGTAGCTTTTTAATGGTAAAATATTTTTTTTAAATCGGTTCAGTAGTTTTTGAGTTTATTAGTTACACACAAAAATACAATTTTTTCCCCTTTTTATAAGATTAGTACAGATAACCATTAACCATCCTTCATATAATTTTAACTAAAGCAATACAAAATTCGTTCATTCTATCGTTAAATGTCATTTAATTGTTTTTAATAACATTCGTAGTATTATATAACTGACTTCTACTATAATTACTTCCTGTTTATTTAACAGTCGCAATTATTAGCAATTGTCATCGTTTAAAGACCTATTGTCAAGATCACAACAAAGCCTAGCCTTTATGCGTAGTATTGTAGTCTTCAGATATCTTGGCGGCACTTAACTTCGCACGACTCGCTGCGAAGATCACAATTTTATTAGCTGTGCTAAGAAATGTCTGCGCCGCTAAGATGTTTGAAAAAATCTATAATTAAGAAGTATGAGTGCCGGGCAGTGCCCCCGCTCGAATCAAGCATGGTCGAACCATCCTTTATTGAAACAATATAGGGAAATTTTATAACTTTGTTTTGGATAAAGATAAAAATAACTTTGGTTTTGACATTATAAGGAACGAAGTCGGGTCAAGGTGGAAATCTAAAAAGTACGTAATTAAATTGAAAACCAAATTGTAACCGATAAAAGTAAAATTAAAAGATAATATTGAATTTATCTAAAATACCATTGACTGTAATCGTATTATCTTTATTAATGTATCTATTCTGAACAATAATCTAGTAAAATCTTTTGGTATATCCGATAAAAATAGTAACAAAACTGAAAAACATAATATACTTTTGAAGAATATTGATGATCGAATTTCTGTAATTTCCTTTTGTCTATATTAGGGTTGTTAGTTGGTTTTTAAATTCAAATTTAACCTTTTAATATTTTGATAGGTCTACACACAAGGACTACAATTATCTAGTAAAACAAACATCTGCTAGAGACGTACACTACTTTTTTACATTTTTTCTGTGCCCTATTTAGATTGTCTATCCATCTATGGATAGAAGAAACATGTTTGTTTCCGCTCATGTAAAGGTTTGTCCTAGACAGCTTTGTAATTTATGTTATTTTTATAACACTTTACTATTACTATGTACAGTGTTATTGAAGGTATTTGTCGGACATTCGAATTTAACACTAATCGTGTTGTAATTAGATCTTATTTTTGAGTAATTAATTTTTGTACCGTGGAAAAACGTACATAGGTCATCGTTAAATGTATCTCATTATTTACCTTTTCAATTGGCGAGACGCGAAATATAATATAAATATAACAAATTGGAAACTAAAATGTTTTTGACATATCAGTATGCAATTACCACTGATTTGCAAAAAAATCTATCTAAATTTAGAGTAATGTTATATATAGAAAAGCTTTGTATTTTTGTGTGTTACGAAGAAACGCAATAACTACTAGATCGACTTTATATATTCTTTTGCCATTGAAAAGCTACATTATCATTAAGTAACATAGGGCTATATGTATAGTGTACGTTAAGACACTTCTTTAAAAAGCCTGGTAGTAAAGCTAGTATGAATAAAAAAATCATATAAAATCGCTACGTTTAGCATTCATGTGCTATATTTTTAATTAATTTCCAATATACATATGTGTAAATGTTGTCATATGGCTTATTGGGTCGGATTGTACAAGTCGCTGCACCAAAGACTATTTTTGGTGTGACTTGATTTAGTTTCGAATGTACGGGGCGTATTAGTATGCGGAGGAAGGGCACTGCTCAGTGCACAGATGACCTTGAGGCGCTAAGATATTTGAAATTATATGTCTAATAAAGTATTATTTGTCATCAAGCACTTTCTTTTACAGTTGCTGGTTCAACGTTCGCAAAAAGAAGATGGGGTCAATGGAGTTACGGAAAATTGTTTCACTGTAAGTATTTTTAATATCATATTTTTCTCGTTAACTAGTAATTTTTATACTACCAGAGGTAAAGCTTTACAGATATAATATCCCTTTTATTCGCATACCAGCGGTCGCCCGCGACCACGTCAGCGCGGAATTAGAAAAATAGCCTAAGCTACTCCTGTAACAGTTACTTGCCAGTAAAAGTCCCGTCAAAATCGATCCCGCCGTGTCGGAGATTACCCGAAACAAACGCGAATTCATGGAAAACAGACAGGCAAAATGTTACATGCACTACGATTTTATTAATTTTATACATACCTTAACCTTGTTAATGTATAACTGATCGGAATGATAACAAAGATTGTTTGATATTAAAGTTGTTACTATAGTTTCCACTGTAAAAGACTTGTATAAAAACATGTTCTCATCCATATCATTTAATATGTTTTAATTTTTAATATGTAAATTTTTTTGCGATACTATACCTAATATAGGCCTATGACTGATATTTTCTGTCGTGTTATGATCATCTAGTCATCCACACTTGTACACATCTCTCAGCCTTAACAGTTAAATTCACTCTCTTCTTACACATATTATCCTCTTTGGTCTTTTCTAACTTTGTAGCCATCCACATTCAATCTCGTTATTTTTTGGTTATGTGTGCATCATCTCCCCGTTACGGTACTGTCATTCAAAAAGAATAACTTACATACTCTTATTCTAGTCTCATATTCCACATAGACGATCTATTAAGTGTGTGTGAAATCTAATATATAAAATTCTCCTGTCACAGTTTTCGTTCCCGTACTCCTCCGAAACGGCTTGACCCATTCTCATAAAATTTTGTGAGCATATTCAGTAGGTCTGAGAATCGGCCAACGTCTATTTTTCATAACCCCTCCCCCCATTTTTTAATTGCGCGCGGACGGAGTCGCGGGCGACAGCTAGTACGTGTATAGTTTTATCGGATTATCATTTCGCAGAAATACCTGTTCCCAATGTATCCGGATCTGGCGCGTCACTTCTTCAAATATCTGCACAAGACTGGCAAATGCAAGAACAAGCACATAAATCTGTCGACGTTCAAACAACAATGCGAACGTATTATGGCTATGCTTGATGACAATGCTATTATTGAGGCTTATGTCAGGTAATCTAAATTTATTGGTTTTTTAGAACATCCTGTTTTCAGTCTTAAGCACATTTGTGATTTCGTATTTGTTGAACATCTATTTAATCGGATAATCTTCTGGAATTATTGACTTTTTGGACACCTGTATTTGGCTAATAGTATCGTTAATTGAGATTTAAGTTTTTTATAATTATTCCTTTTTAATTTAGATCAGATTCAGATTTAATCAACAAACTATAGATCTTTACAATCCAGACCGTTTAGATATCTGTGCTTCATTTCTGATTTATAGAAAAAAAATGTTTTTTTTTTCCGCAGAATGTTTAGTTCAGATTCAGATGAAAGTATTGTAACCCCAGATGGTTTAAGAAGTCTACTCTATATAAGCTACAAATTGTCTATGGATCATTATCCAGAAGGGCCACAGACTTGTCTAATGGTGAGTGACTTAATGACTTAAAAGATAAAGACCACATACTTGATCTTTGACCGAAGATATAATTGCAGATAAATAAAACCCTATCAGCGGTGATCAATGGCTGTTTTAATAAGAAAGACACGCATAGTGTTGGTTTTGTCGTGCGTTGGTTGGGAGAGCATTGTCATAGACTTATATTTCCCGTTCATAGGTAAGTTATGTTTTCCTATGTTTGAAAATTGTTATGAAAATGTCTTTGCTAGTCTATAATTACTTTGTGTACCATTTTTTTTATTCTGTAAAGAAATATATGATTTGTTTAAAAAACATAATATTTTTAAGAAAAAAATCGAATTCCCGCGTAAATTCGATAAACTGTCATAGCGTCTTCAGTAACGTCACGCCGTGTTGTAGAGTAGAATCGTATCTCTATGTATTGTTGTGGTACTGAATTTTGAATTGTGGTACTGAATTATGATCTATGAAAATATCGTCAATCACAATGGCGTCGTCCACGGCGTGACGTCTCGCTTTCTGATTAGTGTTTGGCGCCACGTTACTGAATGTCAAATTTGAAGGATAAAATCTGATAAATGAAGGATAATGTCTGAAAATATCTGTTAATCTTAATTTATTTTGATAATTGTTTTTTGTCACATTTGTAACAGAAATAATCATCAGAAATTAAATTTTAACCGATTTGTTCACGTAGTATGTTTTTTGTGCCCGCAATAAGTATATTGATGGCTCCAACGAATAAGTGCCAATGTGTAAATTGACAACTTTTCAGGAGTGGCTCTCAAAGTTTCAACCACATAGGAAAAGATGCCGCATACGCCCTTTTATTTTAGCAAAAAGATAAAATTTACACTTGTAATTTTTCCTCTGAGCGCTAAGGGGGTCAGTCGGGTTTATTTTATACAGATACTGCGTCCATATGCTAGCAACCCGTCATCGTGACATCGAAGCGCACGTGGAATCAAACGGGTCTGGCGCGGGCCTGGAGCTGGCGACTCCTGTGCTGGAGCGCGGCGCGTGGCACGCGGGCTCCGGCGCCCTGCTCCCTGTCTCCGCCGCCTGGCTGCTGGCCGCCACCGCCCCGCCGCTATACTCCAGACCGGCGAAGCCTCCGCCCGCACAACACTCGGGTAAGTCAACGGTAAAGGTACTGATAAGTCCTGGTTAGAAGCTTTTTCAATAATAATTTGACAGGGGAGGGGATATAGAGGTACGGGAAATATGTTTTTTTACTACATTCTTCTTATTATTATATGTACACAACTTTTTATATTGTTTCTGTTGTTGGTAAGAAGTGCACACTTTAGGATGTTTCCCGATCATCGGAAATTCAGTCGGAAAAAAATCCTATTTTGCTACACTAAGGGTTTCTCTTAGTGAATACACCAATTTTGAGTGCAGTATTTTTTGTTATTTACTAGTTATATTACGTTAGGCGGTGGTTCAGCGGCGGCGCTGTGGCTGGCGCGGCTTGTATGTGCGGTGCCCTCGCATTGGGCGCCACTTTACGCCTCGCGAGAACACGGCCTAGGTGCTAACCGCTTCTTACATCACACGCTCGCGTACAGGTATACGATTATTTCTAAATTAAATTGATACATCCGATGAAAAAACTTACATTACTTAAGATATCACACAATTTGTCATGGGTAATTTAAAATGAATGACCTGTAGATCAGCTCATGATTGACACGAAGAGATCGGTGTACTGATTCGCACCTCAACTCAATTTGTACATGGATTGAGTTTTTACTTCACACACACTTCGTATACAAAGCAACTAAAATCGTCAAAACTAAAATTGTACGGTTGCGCGCTTCATACACACAATGTTGAGTCGTCGACGCGAGTCGTCTATTCGGACAGTACTGGTATAAAGACTTCATCTGAACTGGATAGATTTGCACTGCCATTTTTTTTCTTGACAAACACGTTGCAAGCGACTGGCTCTAGCGATGATAGATAGAAATTTGACAATGTATTTCGTAAGTCTCTTAGCGACTGAACTCGCTGGGTTTCGAAGATTTACGTTGTCTTGTGTACTAAGGGCATTTTAGTAAATAGTGATGAGCCGTGAGCGAATTTAATTGTTGAGTCGCAACTCAACGATTCAAGTCTATGTCTCCTGAACTTTTTATCCGATTCAGAGCTTATTTAAGAATATGAATCTCATAAGATTTTTATTCGTTTTTTTTCTTGGGTCGTTGTATGTTGAGATTTTCTACTAGGGGTCCAACGCTAGTGGTGGTTGCGGCAGAGGAGATGACAGCTGTCATAGCGTGTCCTCAGGAGTGGAGAGAAACGCACCAGTACTGGGGCGGCCCAGACTGCGCTCTCATACAACTCTATCCCACGTAAGTTTTAATTCTGAACTTATAAGAGTACTAATAAATAATTATAATTATGTTCCGTTAACAGTATATTCCTAATATATAGGTCCAAACCTTCATCGTTCGGTGTAACGACTTGTACGATATTCCGAGCGGACGAGTTATTTGAAAAAGGTTATACCGTGATGATCCACTGCCGATTTATTGTTATAAAATATAATTGTCTATCATTTTATAAAGAAAATAAGAGAGATGACAATGTCTTTACACATTTAAGTCAACAGTTGAAAGTCAAAGTTGCACTTCATAGAGTTAAAATTTTATTCTTACATTCAACAAGTAATCTAAGACATGACAGAAGTCTTTCTGATTCACTATAATTTTTGTCAAAGATTAATTCGTTTTGTATTCTATCCATAGATTCGCAGTAATAGAGCACGCACCAAAGATGCTCTACCTGAACACTTCAATCCGGGGTTATCCGCACGGATTACGAGCTGGTAGCGATCCTCGAAAGCCTTTGCTGTCCGTCAACGCTGACTTCGACTCCTTCACCTTCCAGGGCGTACCTTACACGATACAGGCTATCGAGGTAGTGTTGTTGTACTCCTTACCTACTGATCAATATCTAAAATAATCTATAGTAAATATTATACTCTATGTAAATTGTTTAACACCTAGCAGGCTGGCTGAAATTAATTGTTTTATAATTAATAATATACTCTGTGGCTTCTTTAATCTATGCCAAAGAGTAAATTGTCATAGAGTACACACAGTATTACAATTGCACAGAGTTGTTATAATACTTTTTTTTAGACTTCTGTTAAAATTGTGGACGATGATAAATAAATACATTTATTAACGTGAAAAAAGTTGTTAATAATTTTTGTGTTGGTTTCAAAATATGCTCGTGTCAAAAATATACATAAAGACTAGCTGTCGCCCGCAACTCCGTCCGCGTGCAGTTAAAAAAAAACTAAATGGGGGG
>DWHV01000343.1:0-10708 GCA_018248035.1 Papilio joanae | reverse complement strand
AACGCCGGTGACACAGTGTCACTCATATGTACGGTGGGCAAGGGAGATCTACCGCTTAGCATTCACTGGCTACTCAATAACGAAAGCCTAAACTCTGGAAACAGCATCCTTATAAATAGGAATGGTAAAAGGATTTCAGTGTTGAGCATAGAGAATGTGCAGCACCAGCACATCGGCAACTACACGTGCATTGCTGAGAATGAGGCTGGTCGCAGCAGTCACAGCGCTCTACTCAATGTCAACGGTACAACGACAAAAATATCAAGCACCAAAATTTAATTTAAACGTATAATTTTGCTTCCATTTTCAATGCTTTTTTTGTATCCTATATTATTTTCCCAATTTCTGTCCCCTATCAACCGAGGAAGTTTGGAATCCAAATTGCGAGTATTAGCGATTAAAAATCTTTTTCTGTTATTTAGTTGCACCGCAAATAATGCCTTTCGATTTCGGAACGGAGCCCATAAACGACCAAGAAATGGCGGCTGTAACGTGCACGGCTAGCAAAGGGGATTCTCCGTTCACTATACAATGGTATTTTAACGGGCAAATCATAGAGCCTGGCGTTAACGGTATTGTACTCTACAACACTAAAAGAACGAGTCAGCTCAGCATCGAGTCTGTCAGTCATCGCCACCAAGGAAACTATACGTGTCTCGTCAAAAATCAGGCGGGCTCGGTTAATCACACGGCTGAGTTATATGTGAACGGTATATCTATATAGCTTATACTATTTCATTTATTTTACTTACTGCTTCCTTTCTAACCTCCTGCAGTCCCTCCGCAAATAAAACCCTTCGACTTTGGCGAAGAGCCGGTAAACGCCCAAGAAATGGTTTTGGTCACGTGCGCCGTCAATAAAGGTGATCAGCCATTAATCATCGAATGGTATTTTAATGGAAAGAAATTGAAGTCTGGTGATACCGGAATCAGCGTTTTGAATACGAAGCGATTTAGTCAACTCAACATGGATTCAGTCAGCCATCAGAACCAAGGGAATTACACTTGTGTAGTGAAAAATGAAGCCGGCTCAGTGAATTATACTTCTCAGCTGTTTGTTAACGGTACCCCCAAGAAGAATCTCTATAATCTATTTCTTTTATTTTTTTATAGAAGTGTTGAATAATACATTTTTAAATTATTTCATACATCCTATTCCTATCCATTACTTTGTCGGGACATAAAGCTCGACACTTTGTGTGATAAAAATTATTGGTTTAAACAAGGTTATGCTAACGTTACTTTCAGTCGCACCGGTCATTATCCCTTTTGAATTCGACGGTTCCGTTTTCTATGGCGAAGCAGTTCAAGTGATGTGCCACGTGCCTAAAGGAGATAAGCCCCTAACCTTCAAGTGAAGTTTCAACGGAGGAGATGTGAGTTCGCTCTCCGGATTGAACATTATGAATGTGGGTGACATGGGCTCGGCTCTCATTATCCCCGCCGTGACCGCCGCGCACTCCGGCAATTACACGTGCACCGCAGCCAATGTGGTCGCCAAAGCTAGCCACCTCGCCACTCTCAATGTCAAGGGTACACTCCGCCGTCCATGCAATATGCTTTTCGTGTTTTGTTTTACCCCCACTTTATCCCTCATACGCAAATAATGTCCAGATATTTATAATTAAAAAATATAGCACTGATCACCCTACATTAAATGCCTTGAAGCCGGATTAAACTAACAAAAATCACTACACTTTTTTAAGAAAATACGTTGTTAGTTAAGCTGTCACTGTGGAACCGTGTATTAATCCATTTTCGCGTTTTTTGTTTTATTTGTATAAGAAGAATTAACATTTCAACACGTCCATGAAATAATGGATTTCTACCTTACTCAAACCCCTAGCTAAAGTTCACTTCTCTCAAAATTTGACTTTTAAATCGACAGTATTGCCTTACATCGTACCCTTTGAGGCCGATGAGTCCATATTTGCTGGAGAACCGGTGCAGCTAACATGCCTCGTCTCTAAAGGCGATCTTCCCCTCGATATCAAATGGCACTTTCATGGAAACGAAAATGCATCATCTCATCTGGGCATAATGACGACAAAGATGACGTCCCGCACGTCGTTCCTATCGATCGCGGCGGCGGGTGCCGGACACAGTGGCCGCTACACGTGCACGGCCACCAACAGCGCCGGCATCGCCAACCATTCCACTGTCATTAACGTCCGCGGTCAGTCTTGTTGCGTCCCACCTTGTGTATGTCGCTGCGGCTTTTTGTACGTTTGAATATGTTATACGAATAAGCATGGATTCTTTTAACATGTGTTGAAAAGCTATTTAATTTTAATTTTACATTCCTTTTATTTTGGTATTCTCTTTCCTCAGTTATGAAGTATTTAAATACGGCGTTGCACACATTTACATTGATATGTATACATCATTCATACCAAATCAATAACACTGATTTGTGCATTCACAACTTAATAATCGAAGATGGTAAAAGAGTTATCGTCATAAAAATTAAACCAAAATTCATAATCGATATAAAATAATTAATTTTATTTTTGCTTAGTCCTACCACACATCAAACCATTTGAATTGGACGAAGCAGTGTTTGCGGGAGAAACTGTTCATCTTGATTGTTACGTCTCCAAAGGCGATATACCTCTAAATATATCTTGGAGCTTCAAAGGCGCACCGGTTACCCAAAAAATGGGTATAAGAACATCGAAACCTAGCGAACGTGTCTCTACCCTGGATATACGGAACGCCCTGGGCAGTAACAGTGGCAACTACACTTGCTCTGCCACCAATTGGGCAGGCACAACAAACCACACGGCCGTTCTCAACGTTATCGGTATCAAAATGTGCATATTTTAGCAGAATTAGTGCGTTGTGTGTTTCGTAGCAAAATTCTTCCTCCGTAGAACAAACCTTGTATGCACGGCTTTTGCTATCGAATAAAAAAAACCTACACATCCAAATTATAAAATCCAACATGAACCATTCAAAACTTAACAAAATTTCAAAATAAAACATTTTATTATTTGTTTTCAATACTTTTAGCTGCCATTACTTTATCGAAATCACAATCCAAGGAAAAAAATCCCAGAACCAGAATTCAAACGCATTTGCGTATAATTTATTAATCTTTAATATTAACAATTTTTCAAACATAATGTCTTTCGGTAGTTCGTCCACAAATTCTGCCCTTCGATTTTGGCACGGAACCGGTGAACGACCAGGAAATGATCGTCGTCATCTGCACGGCTACTAAAGGAGATCCACCTTTCGACATACTGTGGTATTTTAATGGAAAAATCATTAAGTCTGGTAACAACGGTGTCGTACTTACAAATACAAAAAGGACCAGTCAACTTACAATCGAGTCTGTCAGCCATCACAACCAAGGAAACTATACGTGCCTCGTCAAAAACCAGGCTGGTGCGGTTAACCACACGGCTGAGCTATTTGTTAACGGTATACACTGACAAATAATGTTTGATATTCTTAATTTTATTTGTTTCCGCCTCCTGCAGTCCCACCACAAATTAATTCCTTCGAATTCAGCGAGGAACCTGTCAATGCTCAAGAAATGGTTTTGGTCACGTGCACAGTGAGCAAGGGAGATCAGCCCTTAAATATCGAATGGTATTTCAATGGCAACAAAGTACATTCGGGTGCTCTTGGAATAAATCTTTCTAACACCAAACGAACCAGTCAACTCAGTATTGAATCAGTAAGCCATCAAAATCAAGGAAATTACACGTGCATAGTAAAAAATCAAGCGGGGTCCGTGAACCACACTACACAACTATTTGTAAATGGTATATCATAGGATATATGTATATAGTTTTTTTATCTCAGAATCCTTGTAGAACTTGTGTATTTTTGATATTTCTTATTTTACCTACCTATCCCTTTAACTTGGTACTTTGCGGGTTACAAAATTAATATTCTTGGCTTATGTTTGATGCACACAATTGGTATGTATAATTCTATAACAAACTATAACAAACAAAAGATATTTGAGGAACCATAATGATAGGTTTTCTGTATATCATTAACGACAAATATTTTTATAACTATTTTTCACAGTGGCTCCTATGATATCTCCTTTTGAAATCGATCAAGCAGTTTTTTATGGCGAGAGCATTCAGGTTTTATGTCACGTAACAAAAGGCGATATGCCGTTATCGCTTAAATGGCTCTTCCGCGGTCGCCCGGTGGATAATGTTAAAGGAGTGTCAGTTTCAAAAGTAGGAGACAAGTCTTCTATACTGGCTATACCGTCTGTAACTGAGAAACATTCAGGGGACTATACATGCACGGCTATGAACACTATAGCGAGCACAAACCACACTGCTACATTAAACGTTCAGGGTACACTTTTATGAGAAAATTTAAAGCTTTTGTTTTATTTTTAGTTTACTTTTAATTTCTTTTCCATCAGTACCCCCGCACATCGTTCCATTCGAGGCCGAAGAGCCGGTATTCGCTGGAGAATCAATGCAGTTAACGTGTCACATCTCCAAAGGCGATGCACCCATTGCTATAAATTGGAGTTTTCATGGAAAAGATTTGTCTTCTCACCAAGGCATCTCTACGACAAAGATTGGCGACCGAACATCAGTGCTTACAATATCAAGCGCGGTTGCTAGTCACAGTGGCGAATACTCATGTCACGCGAGCAACAAAGCCGGTCTTGCGGTCCACTCGACTACGGTCAATGTACACGGTATCTCCCGTATACCCTCAATCCCCTAGCCTCGCCGCACGTTGCACGCTTGCATAATAATTACTCAGGCTTGTATATTATATTAACAGTGTTACCATACATCGTACCCTTCGAGGCGGATGAGTTTGTGTTCGCCGGAGAAAGCGTTCAACTAAATTGTCACGTCTCTAAGGGCGATTTGCCTCTCGATATCAAATGGCATTTTCATGGCTTGGACAACTCCTCATCACATCTGGGAATAATGACAACTAAAATGACGTCACGCACATCATTCCTTTCCATCGCCGCCGCGGCCGCTAGCCACAGCGGCAACTATACCTGCGTAGCTGCTAATAGCGCCGGCGCAACTAATTATTCCACTGTCCTTAACGTTCATGGTCAGTTGTGTACTCATACTATATAAGGCGTTTAACACTTTGGTTCAGCCTGCTGCGAATACTATGTTAATTGAATCAGCATGAATTCTATTAACATATATATTTAAACAGCAACCCCTTTTCGTTTCTGTTTTGTTGAAATTTAATTTACTCCTCTCACGTTTCTTCATTTTTTGTTAACACAGTTAAACCGAACATTTTGCCTTTTGACGTCGATCAAGCATTATTTTCCGGAGAATCGGTACAAATGATGTGTCATATATCAAAAGGCGATACACCTCTGGACGTATATTGGGAATTTAATGGGCAAAGATTATCTCGAGAACTAGGAACTTTTTCAAGCGTCGGCGAACGATCATCTGTGCTGGTGCTACCGTCCGTGGTCGGCGCTCATAGCGGCAACTACACCTGCATCGCAAAGAACCGCGCGGGGACCGCCTCTTACACCACTATTCTCAAAGTTATTGGTATTTAACAAAATATAACAGTTTAAAAGCGATTTTTTTAGCTGCCCTTTTGCACCTTCCAACTTTAAACATTCATTTTTGTTTTTTTAAATTTAAGTGGTTCCGTACATAAACCCGTTCGAAGTCGAAGAGTCTATTTTCGCCGGTGAATCAATACATCTCACGTGCCATGTGTCGAAAGGTGACCGTCCGCTCCAAATTTCGTGGAGTTTTCAAGGACAGGAAATACCGTATCACAATAATATGGGAATAACTACGACCAAGTTAGGAGAGAAAGCATCGGTGCTTAGCGTGCCGACGGCAATGGGACACCACAGCGGCAACTACACGTGCACAGCGAGCAACCGCGCCGGCCGCGCGCACCACACGGTGCTAGTCAACATCCATGGTTCGACGTCGCTACCTTCTTACGTTTGACTTACATTTTTGTATAGTACTATGAATGTCATAGACAATGCACGTTTAGATTTATTCTTAGATTATCTTTTTCTCATTTGATTAGTTCCTCCCCATATAATGCCATTCGAGATTGAAGAGTCCGTGTTTTACGGTGAATCGGTGCAAATGACTTGCCACGTCAGCAAAGGAGACCGACCGCTTGCTATAACGTGGACGTTCGAAGGCCAAGATCTGTCAACTCATGCGGGTATCAAGACGATGAAGATGGCAGAACAAACCTCCTTTCTATCTATAGATTCCATAACGGGGGCTCACAGTGGCAATTATACATGCATTGCGAGAAATAGAGCCGGCGAAGACAGATTTTCCACTGCTCTACGTGTAAACGGTATCTTAAGTTAGATATTCCAGCATGTACCACAATATATTATACATTACTAACATTTACAAATTTTCTTTGCTCAGTCGTTCCCCACATTAAACCATTTGAGTTGGACGAAGCGGTATTCGCGGGAGAACCTGTTCATCTCGACTGCCACGTATCCAAAGGCGATCTTCCTTTGAATATTATGTGGAGCTTCCAGGGCAGACCTGTAAATCGTAGAACGGATTTGAAGACGATGACGCTTAGTGCTAGAGTTTCCGTGCTAGATATACCGAGCGCTATGGACACCCACAGCGGCAACTACACTTGTACGGCGACCAACAAAGCGGGCAGCGCCAACCACACGGCCGTCCTTAACGTGATCGGTACGACACTCACTGATGCCCGTGATGCTTGTTTTTTGTTCAGTTCCTCCTGTCGTCCAACCCTTCTCCTTTGGGGAAGTCATGAATTCCGGTCAAGTCGTGACGGCGCCATGTTCAGTTATCGAGGGCGATCACCCGCTTCGACTGCGATGGCTCTTTGACGACCAACCTATCAAACCGAAGTCCGGGATCACCGTCTTTAACATAGGAGAAAGAAGCGCCATTCTCAGCATCAATTCCGTAACTCATGAGCACGCTGGAAACTACACTTGTGTCGCTGAGAATGAAGCGGGATTACACTCGCATACGTCGACTTTGATAATTAACGGTGCATAAAATCGCGGTATTTTTTATATATAAATTTCTTTTCAACTGTAGTATCGTCTTGTTTTGTATTGTTTCGTTATTTAACATTTAATTAAACATCCATGAAACTTAATTCCAGTCCCCCCTAACATTCTGCCGTTCACTTTCGGCGAAAAGCCCGCCAATGTCGGAGAATACTTGCAAGCGGCGTGCACTATAAACTTCGGAGATCTTCCTCTTACCATTACGTGGATGTTTAACGGACAAGCAATATCGTTAAGAAACAACGATTACACAATAACCAACTCTAAGAGAAGTAGCTTACTTATAGTAGAGTCCGTTGACGCTAAACATGCCGGTTCCTATACATGCATCGGCGAAAATCGCGCGGGACGTTCGACTTATTCAGCCGACCTAATCGTATACGGTTAGTTATAAAGATAATAGTAGTCACCTGTTTTTTTGTCTTTTAGATAATACATTTTAGTTTTTCCAAGAGGTCATTTTCTGAATTCGTCGAGAATCGGCGGTAGCGGTTAACGGTAGACAAAATAAAATAGACTTTAAAGCAAATTTTCACTAGATCTTTTGATTTAACCAGAGCTTACGTTCAAGGAGAATGATTAGATTACTTCCAGAAGTAGTTCTATTACCTAGTATATTATGATATGAAATTATAATTTATTTTATTTATCAGTTGACACGATATTATTTGTAAAAATTATTGCTTCCTTCTGTTCCGATATTTATTGGGACTCTCAGTCAATACTATCAAATTTTTTGTCCTAGTTCCACCATTGATAGTGCCATTCAGTTTCGGGGAGGTGCCATCCAACCCCGGCGACACCGCGGTCGTGAACTGCGTCGCCACCAAAGGAGATCTGCCGCTAGAGATATCGTGGACATTTAGCAGCGAAACCATAGACTCGAGCCTGCACAGCGGCATCACGACGACGCCACTTGGCCCTCGCGCCTCCGTCCTTACGATCAACTCAGTGACCGCCAACCATCAGGGAAACTACACGTGTATCGTGCAGAATGCCGCGGGGCGCGCCGAGTATGCGGCCACGCTCATCGTCAATGGCACGTTCATTGAATGAATTTGAAGCGAATGAATGATAACGGGGACTAACATCACCAAATGCACAACAAAAGGATCCGATCCGTTCAACCTCACCGCTCTTTTCATATACCCACACTAGATGCTAACAAACTAAACAAAAATTGACTTAACATGAACATCTTTGGTTATTTCCAGTACCGCCTCGCATAGTTCCATTTTCATTCGAGACCCCATTGTACGCGGGGCAAGCGAGTCAGGTCACTTGTTTAGTTTCCGAGGGCGATCAGCCTCTCGACATCAAATGGTACTTTGAGGGGCGTCCCCTGAAAGAGAAAGCCGATGTGGCGGCAAATAAAATAGCGCAAAGGGCTTCTCTACTCCTCATCGACCCCGCCAGCTGGTCGCACAGCGGCTCTTACATGTGCCTCGCGCGCAATGCCGCCGGCTCCTCCAACTATTCCGCTACACTAGAAGTACATGGTATACATCTCTGCGTACCCCTTGCTCCTAGCACGGAAAGCTTTGCATAGATACTATAATGTGTGCTTCAGTCGCGAAAATACCTCCTCTCGATGACATATATAACATGTAAAGATATTCCAAATTCGGTTCAACTGGTGATAAACATATCTTAAAAAATTGTCGGGAAAAGCGTGATGACAAAAAGAGTATATAGGCGACACTCGCAGGGACCGGCTGCGGCTATCATCGACGAAACCATTTCTTCCTCCTTTCCTAGCATTTTACAATCCACGCCTAACCATTTCCTCTGGTTCCCGTCTATTAATTTATTTTCTTTTTTGTTATGCATCTTATGCTTTTGGGTTTTGCATGTTGCTTGCTATTATTTATCTGATGAAATGATAATTTTAAGGGATTAATTACTGACCAAAACTACAGTTATCACTTCATCGGTTTGTCGTGTAATTGGTATTATCTTATTTGCATTTTTGCTTTCTTTGGTTTTTACGTCTAATTATTTTCTTTGTTTTTTTTTTGTTGGCTTGAATCACTTATTTTGCAAAAAACACAATTGTTACGAAAAGCTTCTATAGCGATGGCTTCAGCAACATTCGGCATAATATGTGCATTTGTATTATGTACACAAGCCAGTAGACATTACGTATCACCGTACCATGAGTTATGCAACTGTCGAAACATTAATAAAACAAGTCTTAGAGAGTTATAACATGTTTTATGTAAATATATCAGCAATTCATACTCACGGTTATGCTGTGTACGTTATAGGAGCTTTTTCTTGTAAACTGAACTAGAATTTGAATGCAATGTCGACTCACAAACAGTTTTTGTATAATTGAAGCACAAAGTTAGCAGAACTTCACTTTAGTTCTAGTATATACGTAGTATCACTTCTACATTTTTATTTCGACAAAGAATAATGTTTTAAACGAGATATTTCTGATTCTAGTTCGCTGTAAATAAAATCTAAAATGGTGCCCCCTTTTTAAAATTTTACTGAACAGAATAGTAGTAAACTCATTAGTGACAAACGCCACTACAAGGAGAGTCTTTTCATATAAAATAATAAATTAAAAGTAAAATTATTACGTATAATATTGACAACAAGGATGTGCTTTTAGTTTAGTTTTACACAGTCAAAAAAAGTTATTAATAAATTTTTCATAATCTAATTCCAGAGTAATGTCGTTTGTCACAATATAAAAAGCATTGCTAGTTTTCAATTAAAAAAAGAAAAATTTGAATAAAATACTTACTTCTTGAGAAACAGAAACAGATTCAAGTCCACAAAAATGCTTTTTTTATTTGTAAATCAACGATAAGTTTCTAATCTTCTTGGTAAATTTTAGTTCCTCCACGTTGGATTCTTGAGCCCACTGACAAAGCTTTCGCTCAAGGCTCTGATGCTAAAGTCGAATGTAAAGCCGATGGCTTCCCCAAGCCTCAAGTGACATGGAAGAGGGCAGAAGGTATGAATTAAATAATAAACACGGATCTATTCTTTGTGCCATTGACCAAATTGTAATGAAATATTACTTTTAGGGGATACGCCTGGCGATTACAAAGATCTTAAACCCAACAATCCTAATGTAAAAGTTGAGGACGGAACATTGAGCATTAACAATATTCAAAAGACAAACGAAGGTTACTATCTCTGTGAAGCCGTCAATGGAATTGGATCCGGTCTTTCCGCTGTTATTCTGATCAGTGTACAGGGTAAATATACTAATGCCTTTAAAATATAAGTAAAATAGTATATATCAGAAGAAATTCTAGTCATGCTTAATATTTTAAATTTGTAGCACCTCCTCAATTCGAAATTAAAATGAGAAACCAAACTGCGCGCCGAAGCGAACCAGCCGTTCTGCAATGCCAAGCTAAAGGTGAAAAGGTAAATATAAAAATCATACCAATAAAGTAATTTTAAATAGGAAACCTGTTATTTATGTTTTTATTCCTTTTAGCCCATTGGAATCATCTGGAACATGAACAACAAACGCTTGGAACCGAAATCCGACCCCCGCTATACGATCCGCGAAGAGATTCTGCCCGGAGGAGTAGTCTCTGACCTAAGCATCCGACGCACTGAAAGATCCGACAGCGCCCTCTTTACTTGCGTAGCAACCAATGCCTTTGGATCCGATGATACCAGCATCAATATGATTATTCAAGGTAGTTAATC
>DWHV01000342.1:0-10746 GCA_018248035.1 Papilio joanae | reverse complement strand
TAGTCTTAGTTCTGCTCAAATGTTCCCAATTATTGGATATTTTGACATTTCATTAAAATGATTATGTTACTTATTAATTTACGAATATATAATTGACAAAATTGAATTGTGTAAAATTTGAACTAAACTAGTGATGACAAACAGTTATTGACATTGATTTAAATCGATTTGACATTTATATCGATAAAAATAATATCGATATCTAAAATTTATTTTAAAAACTTCACTATTTTAGAAAATAAATAAATAAACAAAACTAATCAAATAAGTTGCTTACATTTGATCTTCGTTAACGTTTCTAATGTCGATAATTTATACCGTTACATAAACATCCCTATTGCAGTATTATCGAAATAAAGTTGATGAATTATTTTATTGAATTAAAACACTTATAAAAATATACGGTTATTTTATAATTACCAGAAAAAAATAAGCGTAAACTGTTGCCGATACTGATATTTAAAAAAAATATGCAAATTAAAATCGAAAAATTATAAAAAAAAACCTTATACGATTCTATTGTATTAAATGTATGCGCGCGCACACAAAGATAACGCTAGTAATAATATTTTCCACACATTCTATACATAAAAAAACCCCAATTATATTTACCTTTTCCCCGCTCTCTCACTTCAACCAGATAAAATTACTCGTAATATTTTGTTTGTAAAAAGTATTGTGACCATGTTTTTTACAGGATTTTTTTTTTTAAATTTTGAATCATTAACTTTATCACAGTTGAGTATTCATTACCTGATTTTTTTTTAGGTAATTAAAAAATAGCCGTGTATTTTTTTAAGCATATGAAAATGTTTTTGTGAAGTTTTTTTCGTATTTTATATCCACTGTTACACAATGATCAGAACGCTTAAGTATCCAAATGTAGTTTTAATATTAGATGTGCTGTTAGTTATTTTGTTTTAAGACTGCAATTCCATTGCCGAAACACGTATTGAAACATGTTTCATGTCTTGTCACAGATAATATGATGTATGTGTTTCGGCAATGGAAACTTAGCTTTAACGCAATCAATTGTACCCTGATACATGGATTTTGGATATTTTCTTACTTTTTTATTTAGAATTTGGTCAATAAGTATAATGCCAAATTGATTTTTTAAATTGTTTAATGAATTCAATTATTGGGTGATTTTTTGTACATTTTGCAATACTATATATTTTTCAGTTCTTTAAGTACATTTTTCGTGTTTTTAGATTGATGATTTTTTTTTATTACAACGGTTTCGTTCATAAATTTTTTCTCTTAACTTATCTGTATTTTCTTTGTTATAATTGTTTTCTTTTCTTTCTTTTATATATTTTTTTAGCAAAAAAAGTGATAAAAAATTCCAAAGTTCATGTTCCTGTTACGTAAATGCACTTTAATGGTGTTTTGTATTAAAATAATCAATTGTATGGTGCTACCAACATCCAAAATAAATAATATACACCTAAGTTTTTATTTTTTTTTATTTAGCTGCTTTGCCTAGCTTGTAGATTTTTTTTGTTGCTATTAAAAATTCCGTACCAATGTAATCAAAATTTAACGTAGTGATAATAGTCAATGCTTTAATTTTAATTACCCGTTTTGAACTGATTTAAGAATTTCATTTAATAACTGAAAATCAAGTCCCTGTCTTTGTTACTTGTAGTTTTTTTGTTGATTTTTTTCATTTTTTATTATTTCTTTCAATGTGTATTGCAGCCAGTTCTGTTTTGTTTTCGCCTCGAATTGCCGCTTTGCTTGTGAGTATGTTTTGTATTATTTTGAATCAATCCAACAACTAATCTTTATAAATATAAAGCATGAGGCTTGATTTTTTCAATTAAAAGCGTAACTTTATAAAATTTTACATCTTCGTAGGTAATTTTCGTCAAGAGCTGCATTCAGAAAATTCTCCAAAACACGTGAAGACGGAAGATCAAGTATCCCAAGAGGCGATGGATTCACCAAATTCGAGGTATATTCATTTCAATATGGACAGCTCATGTAATATTTTTAAAGAAACTGACATATGAATACTTTTTAGTATTGCCTGTTATAATGAAAGTTCCGATAATGTGATAAACAAAAATAACCGTAAAGAGTAATCATTGGCGCATCACTATTACTTTCAATTTGACAGCTGTCATTTTCATACACATGACAGATAGAATATACAAATAACACTAGTATTAAAAAAGAAAGAAAACGCAATAGCTCGTTTTATTTTGGTACGAATAATAATGCTTGAAAGATTACGATTAAATGAGAGTTACTCATTAGAAATAGAAAGCATAGACAATTTAATTCCTATATAGTTTCAATGTTACCATCTAAAAATATAGATAATAATACTAAGGTTTCAAATGTGAGTGGTATACTTTATTTATGTTGGAGATTAACCAATAGTATACTCTGATGCCATCCAAAATATGTATTTATATAATTAAATCATAAAAAATATATATTGATATAAATTTATCAGAAAGTAACATATCGTCGCTGGAAAGCGTAAACGCTGTAACCCCGAAAGTATGAACTTTACAGGAGAGACAAAAAATCATAACTCGTGAGTTGATACGCCTACAAGCATGCGGTAATTAGCAATGTTGGGTAGTTTATGCTAACCTATAATAAAATCATTATCGTTTGGTAATGGTTGAAATTATTAACGTGTGAAAAACATATTCGCGATTTCAAGGGTTACAGCGTTTATGCTTTCCAGCGTCGATATATATATATCGCATCTTGTGTTCATAGTAAAATGAAATAAAAAATTATAATTTATATTATACGAGACAAAAAAAATCTGATTTCAGATCAGAAACAGAATAAAAAAACTGTTTTAGTTCGTAAATGTTTATACAAAATGGTTTAATTTAAGCAACTTTTTCAAAATATGTATTGAAAAAATTAGTCAATTTTATTACTCTCGATATTTTTATACAGGGGTGGTGAACCTTTACGTAGCAACGTGCTATTTTTCTAAAAAAAAAAGTATATGATGTGATCATAGACGTACTGTCAAACAATTTTGATTTAGTCATTATTGTGAACATTTTTTAGCGTAGAAATCAATTGTGTTCCCTCCTCATATAATGCCAACTTCACATTTTCGGACGTTTTCGTAGTGCATAATGAATTTTATCATCAGTGACGTCGAAAATATTGTGTCGCGTGCCATTGGTTCTTCACCCCTGGTTTAGTGTAGGATTTAATAGGATAGTAGTGAAAATTTATTGTTTCAAATATAGCGTACTTAACATATAAAATGTGGCTATTGTTGAAATATAATAAACATTTAAATAGCATATCATGTCATATCAATTCATAGTCGAACAATATAAATGAGAAATTTTACATATGTCACTGGCTGACATTGTCATTACTGGTCTATGGATTTATTTTGAAATGTTTAACTGCTGGTTTCTAAGACCAAAATGTCTATATAAAAGATATCATCACCTAAAGATAAATCTTTGACAAAACAGAGATAACAATATATTTAAATGGAGATTTCCGTCTCAGAAACCCACGGTAAGTGTTTAATTTAATGATACAAACATGTCTGTTAATAAATGTGATTACAGCCGTGTAAAGGTTAAAGCTTTAGGTAGATTTTTTATAATTTCTCATTTCCATTGAATTCGGCTACATCTATGGTCCTCTCACCGAGACCTTTAATTAACTATACTATCATAGATACATTCAAACTTACTTATCGATATTTAAAATAGTGAAATTTGTTTTAAATACGCAATAAAAATAATCTTACTGATGTCATAAATGCGAATATTTAGATGGATGGATTGATGAAATTTGGCACAGATGTAGAACATAGTCTGGAAGAACATATAGGCTACTTGTTAAGATTTTTCTTAATGCCTCGCGGACAGTCACGGTCGTCAGCTAGTATATTATAATAGCATTTCATACTATGTTAAAAAACCGTTAGACATTTTAAACAGAAATGCTTTAAAAATAGACTATTTTCATGCATTGAAAACATATTTTTCTATATTCTATGAAACTGAAAATAATTGATTTTCCTAAACGCCGTGAAACTGCCTCGATGTTGAAGTTATAAAATCCGCCCTGTAAACGATTAGTCAAAAATGCAATAGGAAAAAAAAATAAAGAAACATAAAATATTTAAAAAATTAGCTACGTTCTAGAAATAAATAAGAAAAAGTACACATTTAGTTCAGAGTATTTTATACCTTAATAAATACTCAGAGAATTGTATTAAGAATTATAATTATCCCGAGTTAATATACTCATTGTTTTAGTTGAAATATCGCTTTATTAAAAGTTAGAAATAAATCGAATATGTTAATAATAAGATTTTTTGTCATTACATTTTAATTATTAATTGCATTAAAATTAAATTAACGCTAGTAATGTGACGAAATGTATATTTAAATTACGTTTATAAAATCATAATCTTGCCAATTAAGACAGTTCCAAAGAATTAGCCTGGATTAAATGAAAAGAAATTAAAATAAGTAATTTCATTAAAATAATATGCAACTATATAATAATTGTAATAGTTTCATTCCATTAAAATAGTTACAATATTTTTTAATATTGATAAATATTATTTTAAAACGATTTAAAATTAATAAAATTTATGAATATTCCTCTTATTAGTTATGTTAATTTAATATAATAATTATTAATAAATAATTTAATACTTATTAAACGGGTAAAACTTGTTTAGAACGTAAATAATTGATTGAAGAAGTGGAATGTTTTCTTTTGCGTTCGAATTTCAAAATTTTATGCATAGTAAAAAAATATGTATGTATTATTGAAAAAATACTGTAATTTTGCATCATTAATCCTGTTGAATACATATTATTACATATTGTGTAATAATACATATTATATAGGATTTTTAAAGACAATCTATACATGTATTTAATGGACATGTTTAATTAAGAATAATTTTAAGGTGTGTGCATGCAATTTTTTAACGTATTTGCCAAAAAATTTATTGGTGTTTTTAAACGTTATATATTATACACATATAATGTATAATTTTGTATGTTTATATATTAAATTATAATATTTACTTTCTAATTATCACTTCTCTTCTAAACTTTAAAATTGTTAATGTCAAGTTTCTATGAATACTGGTTATATCTTATTAGCAAGTTTAATTAATTATTAAATTTTAATGATTTTTTCATTACTTAGTATTTTGCTGCACTTTATAATGTAACTATCCTATAAACTATATAAACCAATTAAACACACTCGTACAAAAACCTTAAAATTGGTCCTAGGTTCTTAGGTCCTTATTTGCATACACACCATGTGTTGCGACTGTTATAACACACATATTATTTATATAAATAGTATTATTATTTTTATATACCACTATTATTTAATTATCAGAAAAAAAAGCGTTACCTGTTGCATATATTTATTATCGCAGAATTGCTTTCACTTCACGCCAGTCTTCTTTGTGGTCGTGGTATTTCACCGGGCGAGCCAATTTGTGCAACAGATGTTGTTGCTGCCGTCTACCACTGTTAAATTTTATCCTGCAAAAAACCTAATTATTGGTCAACTGCAATAAAAAATCAGTGTGTGTGCGCACATACACAAAGATAACGTTTGCATTAATATTTTCCAGAAATTATATTCTTAAAAAGCGGCAATGACATATACCTACCTATTTCCCGCTCACTCACTTTTTCCTCATTGACTTAGTCATTTTTATTAATAAAATAAAATGACGTAGTACTTTGTAAAAAGTATGGTGTCCATGATTAAACAGGATTTTTTAGAACTTTAATTTGTTTATCATTTTCGAGTTAAAAAATGACTACATAGTTAAGATCTTATTTGTACATTACCTGTTTTTTCTGGTAATTAAAAAATAGTAGTAATCTTACGTATCGTTGATAATAATTATCTTTCAATTAAATTACGACTTTAATATTCTATTAAGCTATAAATTGTTGAGTTATTTTTAATATTATCAATACAAGGTTATAGTCATAAAAATGTTATGTAAGATTATTTTTCTAGTCATTTATCAAATTGTTATTAATTTAAAAACTCAATGCAGTAGAAATTGTAATGTTGCAGTTTATCTTTTAAATTTAATATTCATTGCTAATTAATTTTTTTCTGTTAAAATTTCTTTGCTTAGGTTTAAGGTTTCAGAGTAAGTCACGATATAATTTTTGGTACATGAATTGTATCCTCTTTAGTAAAATCTATTTAAATAATACTCATAATTTTTAGATTCTATTGATCTAGTACTTAAATATCGATTTCTATTACAGTTATTTCTCGTTTATTAAATTGTTTCTTTGAAGTTATTATTAATATAACTGGTTTATCTAAATGTGTTTCTTCAGCTGTTCTACTCTACTATTTTGCCAAAATTTCTCGGGAAAAAATTGACAAAGTTATCTGACCCGGTGGACATAAGACGAACTATAAAATTATAATTGCTTTCTAGCGCCTTGTATGAATGTCAAAAAACTAACAAGATCCTTGTCGTACCTGCGATGTCATTTTTTTGACATTTTCTATGAATATGTAGGTTTTATATATATTTTTAACAGAAATAAAAGCAAGCAGCATCTCTTCCACGGGGCCAGATAAACTTGTCGCCCTATAGATATTTAAACTCTGTCCTTATTAAAATCTTGATAAATTATATCTAAATCTATATCACGCTTGAACTATTTTAACTATTAATGTGTCCGTCTGTCTAGTCATTTTATGTATTGTGATCGATGTGAATAAAAGATAAAATGTTAATAAATGCTTTTAATTTGAAAAATTATGTTATATGGCAATACATGTTTACAACAGACCTGTATAATGAAAGGCTATTTTACAATTATTTGCTTCTTGTCACTTACAATAAATAGATTACAATTTAAAGAATAATAAAAAATAAAATTATACATTTCTATATTTATAGAGATTTAATATCTTTTTGTTGTTTTATAACAAAGACAATCGCATTGACAACAACTATCATTGTTTGTTATACTGCTACATTTACAACAATCATGATATAAACATACACAATCACATTGACAATTATCACCAAAACAACTATTCTTACCACAACTGCCAATTTGACAACAATTTGATATAAATCGATTGAAGAAACAACTATTACTTTCTTCTTCATTATTAACAATTTTTTCTTCATTATTTTCTTCTTTAGAATCGTTAGTGTAATTTATTTGAGTATTTTCATTCTTTTCGTCTTGCCCTGATTCCATACAATGAAGTGTTGAATCAATTTTTGTTGAAAGATTTTCGTTGGAAATCATATTTCCCGATTTATTGGCCATCGGTTGGATTGTCACAACTTTTGAAGACATGTTATAAATTTTTGTGGATTTTTTATTTTTTAATTGTAAAAAAATTGATACAAAATATATTGAATCTTACGTATTAAGACTACTTCACTAGTTGTAAGTGCAAAAGTTTCTAGAATACTGTTGAAAAAAACATTGCAATGACCATAATATTAAGTGATTCATTCTTTATAGTGCAAGATCATTATATCTTATACCTAGTTGTGAATTTTCCATCCATAAAACGCATATAAAACTCCCATTATTTTGATAAATCTAATAAAAGTTACAACACTTAAGAGAGAAGTGGGTAGAACTAGTAATATAGTAAATACAGTCAAACATTAAACTCACACTTTTCCAGGTTTGACTGTATTTATAAAAAAATCTATTTTATCACTTGTTAACAATTCGTAGATAGTAAGCATAAAATTCTAGAACAGTCTTATAAAATTGGCACAATGTAAGACAAAATTTTGCAAAACATTCTTTTAAGACAAATAATTAAATATTATTAATATCTCTATAAAACATTACATTTATTCTTACTTAAAAATATGTATACAATAGTAAATGATTAAAAAAAATATAAAAAATGTGATCATCTAAAGTTGACAGTAAAAATATTTATAAAAAAAAGAACATGTATTATTAATCTCTTTCAGTTATTTTGTATTTAACATCATACAAAACAAAGTTTTAACAATATGGCCCCTTATGTAGACATGAGGAAAACATTGATTTTATTCTGAACATCAATAATTTATTGTACATTTATAGTACTAACAGAGTTTAGACCTGTTTTTCATTTAGCTATAGCACACTATAACCATTTCATGCACATGTTTAATGATAACTTTAAAACAAATATTCTAGTTTTAAAATTTGACACAAGTTCACAAATGTGTTGAGCGAAATGTAAATATCATACTATATTGGAAATAACTTGATGAAAATCTTGTATTAAAACTTGTGATATATGTGTTTTATATATACTCTATATATTTTAACTGAAATAATAAATACAACACATATCAACTTCCTCTAGTCTCAAGAAATTTAACTTATTACTTGTCAATTGTTGTTAGTTGTTGTTGATTTTCAATCAAAACAATTACAATCACACGAACAATCATCATTTCCACAACCATCACCATCACAACAACCAACACAGCAACTATCATCATTGTGAACATTATCATTAGATTCACAACAATCATGTATACAGTCCCCACAACTTTCGCAACAAGATTCAGTGCAATGACCAATACTTATACAACAATTTGCAATAATATGGCAAAGGAAATAATCACTATCATCACTAACATAAATACAGCAACAATCATCTGCTTGTCTCTGGTTTCGTCTTCTTTCTTCTTCATTCTCTTGTTCAGGATTTATAATATCTGTTTTCATTTCATTATTTTCCATATAAGTGGTTTCGATGTCTTCATTTGAGTCAATATTTTGAATATTTTCAGCACGATGAGGTTGTGTTGAAATCACATCTTCGTAACGAGGAGGTTCGTCAGGTAATGTGTTTGTTGTTGTGTTGTTAAATGTTGGTTGAGAAGTTATAACGTCTGTCATTTTTAAATTAAATTCGATTGACAGTTGTTTTTCGTTTTAATTTACAACTTTTTAACAATAACTTAGCTAACGCAAACTTTCAACTAACTTTCTCGTAAGTGCAGTAAAAGTTTTTGCGCACTCTTGTCGCGATACAGTTGAGCACAATATCAGAATGAATGAATGAAATGATTCGTTAATCATTATTAAATGCATTTCGTGCATGTATTAATAATTTTGTGCGTCATTTTCTTTATCTCCGGCCTCGAATCGAACCCAAATCTCACATATCCCACATCACAAAAGGAATAAAAACAAATGCTGGCTGGCTGTTGTGTTGCTGCCTTTCAGTGACATGTCAATGTCATTGTCAAGGGTTATTGTTAGTGGCTATTTTCACTAACTGACTAGTCGGGCGATAACAGTCGTAGTTGAACCAGTGGAAATAGAATACTCGACTCAATTTAATGGTCGTTGGCGACTAATTGAGTAGTAAAAATAGACAATTAAAGATATTTCTTTAATTACCATGACTAATTGTATTTTATTGACTTAATTAAAAACGTATTATTTTTACATTAGAAATAGACAGAAAAATGAAAGCACTTGTGTAATTTTCAATAAGAAAATATGAAAAGTTAAAAAGACACTCGATAAAAAAATAAATTTACGTACGATCATGCAATAAAGCTAGATTCCATCACGTCGTGTTGTTAAAACAATAATCCTACGGGCGGCAAACGTCATCGCGCTAAAAATAAGATATTTTGTAACACTAAACTCGTTCTACAAACGTTTGGTTGGTTCACCGATTCTAATGCATATTGAGTTCGCCAACGCTTATCCCTACGGTATACTGCGAAATAATTACAAAAATATTCAAATAGATTTAGGCGAAGAATAAATTTTAATTAACTGCTTTTGTATTGGAAAATGAAATCAATCGATACTATCGAAGAAAGTTCAAAGGGAAAACTTCTAACCGAAGTTATAAGCTGTCAACCTGTCAAAGCGCGGGAGAATCAACAAGATAGTGACCGAGACCGAAATATTCAAAGTGAAAATAACGTGAATGAATGCTGTTTGTGTTCATTGGATTTATGCACATTATGTGCTGAATTTTGGGACGTTATAATAACGTGTTTTGTGGCTTGTTTTTACGACAATTTCTGTTGGGAATGTCTTAATGGTACTTGTGAAGCTTGTCAAAATTGTCTCGAATGTTGCGGTGAATGTTGTGCTGCCTTTGGATCATAGTAATTCCTTTTAAAACTTTTTATTAAAAAAAGGACAGGATTAGTGTCCTGTCCGTTTTATATTACTACGATACTTATTTTATGAATTGTATAATTTTTAAGATAACCATTTTACGAACTACCTCGATCAACGATGTTTCCAGTGTGATTGCTAGTGATAGTGATGGGACTCGAGTGATTTTTTTTCACTCGGAATACAAAACTTGAGTGACCAAAATTTTAAAACTAATAAAAAAATATACATTTTACATAGAAAATGTGTATTCATGTTCGCATTAATGTAAAAGCTACTCAAAAAAATCTAAAAAAATAGAATTCTCCTTCAAACTAAACCTGTCATATCTGTCATACATCAAGTTGTCAAAAATTTTAACAGTAACAAAAATTAAAACTACTCGAGTCACTCGAATGAAAAGCAACTCTTATACCGCTAGTGATAAAATGTGTATTTTTCTTACTATCAAATATTTTGATACATGCTTTTAACGTTTATGTCAACCTATTTTCATATGTAGTTTTAATTCTTATTGTAATGAGTTGTAATTTGTACCTTTCTCTAGTTTCGTAAGATTTTCATTTACATATACAATTGTTTCAATATT
>DWHV01000341.1:0-10765 GCA_018248035.1 Papilio joanae | reverse complement strand
TGTTGAAGATAAGTGATACGTGATTTAACTTTCATTTTGATACAAACTTGAATTTTACAGGATTTCCAACGTCCTTGACTACTTCGAACCGAATTTCGGCGACACACAGTCTTTCAAATTTATCAGAGACTTCGCAGATTCAGCCGTAATGGTCGTTAAATATTTGAATAAATTCTTAGAAAAGCAAAGAATGAAATCTATTGGAACAAATAATGAACAAGCTACTTATAGTGTAAAGGAAGAAAATAAGTTAAGATCAACTGTGAATGGCGTGTCCAATATATTTTCTAATGCTAAGGAAGCCTTCCAAGATTTAACTGACAACAGTGTTTCCATTGACCTATTCAACGTGTAAGTATTTAAAAAATGCTTCATTACAAAACAAAGCATGCTTTAAATTCGATAGCTTTCGGAAAAAGCTTAAAAAATAAGCCTAAACATTTGGACATTAAATGTTCAAACCTATTATTAGGTGAAAAATGTAAAATATCGCAACAAGTTTGCACTTTACTCAACATATATAGATCTTTACAGATTGTCTCGCATTACAAATTTCATTTACAAATGGCTGCCGGATAAGACGAAGCATGATGTATTATTCTACTCCACCCTGGTGACGAAACTGATAGAGGAGGCGGAAAAAGTGATCTACATTAACGTGCACTTGGAGGAATTGATGTATAATGTTACCCTGAGACACCCCCAAGGGATGGAGGCGGTGCTGTCCCTGCCTGCGCACATTTTTGAAAAGAGCTTAGAAGCTTTATCCGATCCGGAAAGAGCTCAGGTAAAATTATTTTATATGTTCAAGATCATGATAACTTATTAACTTTATATTCGAAGAAATACAACCTTTGTATGTTAAACTTCTGACTCTCTCTCTCTCTCTCTCTCTCTCACTCTCTCTCTAACGTTTACATACGATACATGGAGCATAAAGTCTTGCTTATCTTCCCACTTACATTGTCATACAATATCTAATTCATTATATTTAATTCCTAGATTTTAACATCAAAACTGGACTCTCCTGGTGAGGTATTCTGTGATAAAAGAAAGTTACAAAAGTTCTTCGAGATAGACGTAGCAGAAGTGGCCGAGTTACATAACAAGCTGTGCAAAGACTCGCTGAAGGAATACCTCAAAGATATGATACACTCTTTAGGAATCCTCAGCGTCAGGAGCAGTGTAAGTAAAGATAAATTCAATATTTATGAATAACATAACATATTTCCTCACGGCCATAAAGTGTAGCGAAGTAGACTCATCCATAAGTTTACTGCAATCTATTAAGGCGAACCACAACATATGGTACGCTAATATTACTCGCCTCGATTGAGATCTAATAAGACCTATACAAAGCATTTAAAGGTTTCAATTTTATTTATCTTTTCAGATTAACGCGATGGCCTCACTTTTTATTCAAGAGACTTTAGGAAAAGACACAAATTCTCAACTTTATTCTTTAGATCATGACTTCGATGTTCTCAGGAACTTCAGTCGAACTATTAATAATTTGGATGACGAAGAACCGAGACACGTAAATTGGAGTAATGTTATAGATGTCAACACAAATTCTGACATCGTTAATATAATTCGTAATAAAAAACACGTTGGAAATCATATCTTGTAAGAAACAAATATGTATAATTGAATTGCTAAATTGTTTCGTCGTAAACAAGTCGATAAATTAAATCGTTTGTCTTTGAATAAATCTTAATCTACTACATCTATAAAAATATTATAAAGCAGAAAGATTTGTATTTTCGTATGTACCAAATAAACTCCAAAACTACTGGACCGATTTCAAAAATTCGTTTGCCATTAGTAAGCTACATTGCAACTAAGGCTATATTTATTAGTATATTTCAATTCCACGCTGACTAAAGCTAGTTTCATTTAATTAGTAGAAATTGCTAAACCAAGCAATATGAGAAACTTAAAACTTTAACTGGGAAACATTCTTATTTCAGAGTCACAGTTCACGGGGCGCTGGCCAAAGCGGTAGTTAAACAGAATCCTGTGTTAGAATACAAAATAGCGCCATTCCTAATAGACGCTACAACGATAATAGAAGCTTTGAACAAAGACATAGATAACACGCCAGTAGAAGTCGCGGAAAAAGCGAAAATATTATACCCAGCTGTACTTACAACTATATTGACTACTGCATTAGAACAGCAGAAGGTACTACGATTTTTTTTAATTTAGAAAAATTATTAATAGTTAATGGTTGACTAAAACGACTAGAGTATAATTAAATTTATTTGATCGTCAAATATTTGATGATTCATCAAACATGATGAAGTGTATCAAATAAAAAGTTTGACAAACATGAAAAAAATGTTTATCTTTTCAGATAATAGGGCATTGATGTATTTCATATCTTTTTCAGCTGTTCAAGTTGCTGACAACTTTCAGTCTAGATTCAATGTGTAGAGGTGTTGTTACCGCTTCGAAGTATTTAGAATTTCCACCAGACGTAAACAAAGAAGAGGTTATAACAACTCTATGTAATATCAGCGAAGTATTCGAAAATGTATTGAAACGTGATTCAAATCTGGGCAAAGCTGTTAGTATTTTTAAGAGAAATTTAAGATGAAGTGTTATTCACAAAATAATGAGTAAATTTTTAATAAATAGCTAAACTTCTGTTTTAGATAAAATTAATAATGACAGGAAGTGGAAAGACATCTGGAATCCAATGGACGAAACTCATAGAAGGTCTTCGGAATCTGTACAAAAAAATAGATAATTTCTATCCTTACTTACTTGAATATAAAAGCTACGGTATGAACGAAGAGATGCGGCGTAATGTTGCGAATATGATAAAAGAAGTTAAAAAATTCTGGTTCAGTCCAAGAAATTGGAGCATGACCTTAAGGTAAATACGACAATATTTAAGATAACAATTAAAAAAGTAAATATAAATTTTTTTAATACGTTCACTTATTAAAATTTATATTAACGTACACTTACATAATCCTACTTTGATTGGAATGTCGTTAAATTAACTTATGATAATGTATTTTTAAGTTTCGAAATATCACGTACAAAAAATTCATTTTTTTTTTGATTGGTCAACGAACAGTTACCTATTTGACACCTCATTAAATAAACTATGTCGTAAAAATAAAAATGACTGTTGGCTTAGACGAAACCAATCAGCTTTACCCAGACTTATTTGTAACCAAATTAACTATGATTGGTCGACTTTAGTAAACCTTTATATTTAATTTTCAGTATGAAACTGGCATTTGAAATCTTAGATCTTATGGACCGGGATATCTTCGATATAACGAGCGACGTTTGGCTTCAGTTTAAATACGGCCTCGGTGTGATTACGGGCCCGATGCTGCTCATAGACGACGCTGTCAAGTTAATTCAAGGTATTCAACACAAACAGACATTACAACAATAACCCAATAATTAAACCTTAAGATGGATCTTAAGAAAGGTTAATTCAATTGACTACTTCATAGATTTATGTCAGTAACGCTTTATTTTGTGTTGTACTTTCAGCTATTCTAAAAAACGAAACGATTACATCTCCCTTACCGTCAGACACGGTAGCTAGCTTGAAACAAGTCATTCCTTACTTCCCGCAGCTGCTTCACGAGACAGTCGACCTGGTGGCCAGAGATGACACAAAGGTGAGATATAAGATCTGTAAAACTTTTTGATTTAACAGGAAATGCTATGGAGATCGTAGGATAAAAAATATAAAATAAACAGACAAAAACAATAAGTAACGAAATAACAATGTGTTTTTGTACAGTGGTTTCAAAAGAGGTAATGCTTGATTAGGTTTCAGTTTCAAATTCGATTTTCTTTTACAGATAGAACCAATAATAGAAATAATGAACGCAAACAAATCATGGCCGTGTTCCGACACCAGTTTAGGTGACATTCTGAAGTTGACCAACTCTTCCAAAGAGACTGTGAGAGGCATAGAAAGCCTACTGTGCATGTCTCAAAGTAAACAGAACGAATGGAACTTGTATTTAAAATCTAAATATATTTTTAGAGACGTAAGTAAATCTCGATAAAAAAGCAGTTTAATAATTTGATCAGATTTTACTTTGTTGAGTGCAGAAATTATTTTGTTAATTAAACATTTTGCCAAAGAGGTGGCATACCGGTCACCATGACCTTTGCCTTTTTGGTTAAGTAAAAATATAGAGGATAAAAAGAGAATCGCGCGGGAAGTCTACGTGTAAACAACGAAATGTAGTACATATTAAAGATAGATGGAATTGTTATTGTAAATACCTAAGTGAATTTAACAACGAAAATGAAGCATTTGCTGTCGTGCTGATGTTTTTAATTTATACAACTTTTAACAGGTTTTTTTTATTAATACAGCTATAAGCCTTAATATTTTAATTAGCATTTTTTTCAGCAGGCAAATCTAAACAGCAAAGACTTTGGGCCGCACATATTTCTCCGTTTTTCGGGAGCATTTGATTCTTTTATAGAAGACTTTGATATAGTCAAAAATATTTTGCTGGACGCACTAGACGAGCCTGCCGACAGCGTTACATTGATGACAGCCTGGCGATATGCTGTCGATGTGTTAAATAATACACAAAGCGTCCCAATTTTAAGGTGAATAAACGGTTATTTTTCTTTTTTCCCGACAGACGCGAAGGGTTTTTTTGTCACATGTATGTAGTCAGTAGGGTTTTGTGTTTTTTTTAATAAGAAATACGTAATGTTATTTATAAATTTGCCCACAATTACACGTAATAAGTGACAGTATTAAAATAAAAAATCATAATCCTCAGGAATCTGTTCACCAAGATGGATGTTGTGTTGAACTCAATTCATGTGCCAGTGAAGTCTGGCACTCCTTTGGTCAGTTTGTGGCGGTCTTTGTTGAATTGCGAGGGCGATTGCAGCGACCTCGCTCGCACCACAGTTCTTAACATTCTCAAGTTCCTGTCGCTCACCGTCAGCAACGTCGCTGATGATCTGTTGTCTTATTTTAAAGAGATCAATGGCAAGTATTGTAAAATTGCGGCTGATCATGCTAAATGAAATCTGTTATCTTTGTCTACTCTTGGCTAAATCTATTATACACTAAGAAGATTGAAAACACATTAGTTATCGGTCGAACTGATTTAGCCGAAAATTGATGGGGTAGCTAGAACTAGGAGACGGACATAGGAACTTTTTTTTATCTTGTGTGCATTTTTTTTATTCCACGCGGACGAAGTCGCGGGTAAAAGCTAGTATATTATACACAAAGAAAATTGAAAACACATTAGTTATTTTGTTTATTTTTGTGCTTATTTTATATAGTTTAAGTGTAAAGTGTAAATCTAATAACTAAATTTTCAGAACCGGACGCAAATTTACTCCAACTGGTGGGTTTTACAAAGAAAACGAGTCTGTACCTGCTGTATGAAAGGTTGCCGGACTTTATCGGTGTGTTGGCAAACTCATTCATTGATTTCGGCTTCATGAGTCAGGTAATGACTGAGATGTCTACCATTTAGGATTTTTCTACCATATCAAAGATAATAACTTAGTAAACTGAAACAGGTTTGTAACATATAATTCAAACAATTTCAGATCCGACGTGCAACACAAAGTACTTTCTGGGATTGCGAGGCCGTGGTAAAGAGTCTGGTGCCAGCGCCGGGCGGACCCATCGATCAGGACATCATCGCTCGGGTACAGCCCTTCGTCTGCCCCTCCTTCCTCTACTGGATCTCGCTGCCTAGAGGAGATAACGTCATCATGGATGTAGTAGCTAAACCTGTAAGTACTCACTAATATTCTAACCGTAGAATTCCACTGTCGTGACCCTTGTATTATTTACACATATACATATTGTATTCTCTATAAAATGTCAGTGTAATTGTACGGTTAGTAAATTTATTACGTAGGTGGTTTCAACAGACTGAAAAATAACTTTAAAATCGACGTTATTCATAAAAAAAATCTTTTTCAGCAATACTATTTCTTTACATCTTTAGTAGATGATTTGAACAGTACCTTCGAAAGCGCATATAACAAGGCAAATGAATTATCGACCTTCATGAGAGAACTCGCGCACAACAAAAGTAATATCAAAGAAAACATTAACATCGACAGTATGAGGGAAAAACTTATAAAATCTGTCGATAGCATGCTAAATTATAAAATTAATAACTCAAACCCTTCCTATCGCATGTTTAACGAAGCTAACAAGAAATTACTGATATCTACAACATATTTAACTAGAATAGTTACAATAATTAATAAGGTATTAGATAAAATAGAAAATGTAAGCGTTCAAGTTCCTAACGTAGACGAAGACAAACTGAAAGCAATAAAAGATGATATATCAGCACTTAAAAAAATATTCAAAAGAAGACCAACGGACGGTATTGCAGTATTTTTCGATACGATTACAAATAATTTATTGAATAACGAAGAAAATAAATTAACAAACGCTTTCGTAGAAACATGCAATCGTTTAAAGAACAACGATACAACCAAAGATATATTAATTGATAATGATAAAGTAAAAGCACAAATATGTCAAATGAATTACGATGTAATATTTTCTATGGTCGATACAGAAAGTGATTTAGAAAATGCAAGACTGAGCTTACGTCATCTCGTTAATGTACTACGTAAAGATGAAGAGGACGTTAATGATATATCTAAGTTCCTAAAATCAAGGTAAAGTATTTAATAAATAACTTAAACATAACATCCCTAGCAATATCTGAAATTAGAATTGCAAACAATAATTAACGTACTAGTCAAAACTTAATTTGTAATTTCAGAAATTGTCTGCTGTTATACTTTAAGTAATCATTTATTAAAAAAAACTTTGCAAATATTCAGATAGTTCCCCTTTTTTAACGTCTATTTGTTTTACAGAAAAGAAATCATAAAATCTTTGAAATTATCCATCAAATACGCATACGACCTTGGTATACCAGTGTATCTTAAGTACCTTCACAACAACGTGCAGCATCAAGATGTCATCATCACATTCTTATCGGGAGGCAATTGGTGGAAACAACTGAGGGAATTATACAATGGACCATTTGCTACCACGTTCTTGAATAATGTCGAGAAAATTTTCGACATAGCTGATGATATTTTGAACAATTTGGATAAAATACGCGTAAGTAAAAATGATCTACTAAAACTATAATCATCGAAATATCCAGGAGAGTTTTTAAAACCTTATATTTAATACAAAAGTGGTACTTATAACTACTAAATTGAAATACCTAAAAAAAACCTTATGTTCAGAAGTGACAAGGTATAAATTACAACAAAGTATTATTCCAGTGGGTGCGCCTGATCCGAGAGATCAATGTGAACAGTAAGGAAGACTTCTGCAAGTCCAACGTCTCGATGTCAGAGTACATCCCGGATGAGACCGGCTCGCTGGACAGCTTCAAGCAACAGTTCTGCTTAGATGACACCACGGAACTAGTCAAAGAATTGATGCCGTTACGCTTTGCTTCTCAGGTGAAATTTTTATTTGATAGATTCAAATTATTAAATATGGATTTTTTTTTCATTTTTCCCTTTAAAATTCAAGTGAAATGTGAATGATTTACTCTTTTTAACAATTTTTTCTCAAATGAATTAATTACATCTTGTTATTTCAGGTATTTGACAGTAATTTAAAAATATCAACAGATGTGAACTATACAGAAATAAATATAGACATATCAAGAATAGAATCTAATTTAGATAAAATAATAAACGGGCCGAACTCCCCTCAAACACCGGAATGGGTGACCGAGAATAAACTGAAGAGGTTTAGATCATCAGCTGTCGCGTTGCTTTCTACGGAAACGCTCACCAAAGCATCTTTTGGAATATTAGCAAACATTGTTGATGCCGGTACATTGTTGCTAAATAACAGGTTAGATCTTCCTTTAATTTTCTATTTCAACGTTCATCTAAAAATAACTTTCGATTCTGAACTTATTGTTTCCTACTTTAATTGATTCTTACCTCTCAAGAATAATCTTTTTTCCACTAGTCAGTGCACTCTTTGCTCTCAATTCACGACGTGGTTCAAACAGCTGAACCTCCAGTTGTACAAGAAGCAGGAGTACGACAACTTGCTCTGCCACTTGCAGGACATGGACCTGGTCAATGTCTACCACACACTTAAGAACGATTTTCACTGGGATATGGCCATCAAAGAGGTGAGATTTTTGATAAGGATAAATTAGAATATACTAAGATTCTAAAAAAAATGATACATGGTACAACCTTAAAAAAAAAAGAAAAACATACTTATTTAAAGATCACCCTTGCTTCTACACTCAGACACCAGCGTTAAATGGCCACTAAGGGAGTTCCTTACTATCCAGATTTAGTATAAGTTTACACTGAGGGAGGGCCTAATTAATTATCATAAGTCTCTGAGTGTGACAGTTACTCTGAGTTTACAGAAACTTTACCTTTTTATGTGCTTTCAGTTAATATCATTTCGAAATTATACAAAGTTTGAACTCAACAAGTCTATGAACGAGTTCTTAGAGTTGGTGAAGCAACATCTTCTAGAAGATATAATGTCGCCAACCACAAAGATATCGCAATGTCTAACGTACAATGTTACCAAAAATGCCTTTGGAAATGCTACTTTGTAAGTCCTCAATCATCTGAACATAATCTACCATCTATTCTAGAATATCCATCTTATTCTATCCATCTATGTTCAAGACTATGCTGCGAAATAAGCAGTTAAAACACTGAAGTTTGTTCACAAAATTCAAATTCATCTCATGTCATTTAAAACAGTCTTTTGTAATATTAAAATTTTCCAGATTTGCGAAAGTCGTAGCACATACGTTCAAATTAATACGCGCAGAGTTACCTCACTTAAAAGAAGTGGACGGTATCAAAGAGGTGGAATATCTAAAAGATCTGCAGGCAGAAGTAGCTCACAGACTTGACGTGAAGGTTCCACTCAAAAGTTACTTCAGTAAAAGTTTTGATGTAACGAAAAATTTAAAAGAAATCATCAAGAAAGAGTATCTTGTCAAAGCTGTTGAAGATAGCAAAGTTAGTGTACAAGTTGTAAGTATTAATTTTTCAATAATTTTTTAAGGAATAAAAAGTAAAAATAATTATGTGTTACTTATAAAATCCAAAACCCAACTGACTGTAAAACTCGAGTGAAATGTGAGTCAAATTTTCTTTACCAAAATCTCAATAAAAATATCATCATCCCTGTCATAATCTCAAAACATAACAATATGTTTTAAACGGATATTTTGGTCTCAAAAACCAACGCTTAGTTGTTTAGACTACAGATTACCTTGAGTCAGTCGGATAATTAATTATTTGTCTACAATAATATTTTCTTTATAGATAAATGACCTACAACCGGATGATTTAATATTTAAAAGTGATGAGACCTGGCAGGATCTTTGCGAGAGTTGTGATTGTAACAAAGTCATCAAAGTCATTGAAAATAACCTAAACAAAACATTAATTGATGAAGATGTAAGTTTCTAATTATAATTTCTTACAGTTTTCTTTGTTATTAAAAAGTTTCTAACTGAAAACTGAAAATTACAATTATTTGACAGCTACCAATGTTGCAAGATGAAGAGTTCTGGAGTTTCAAATTCATATCGAATATTCTGGAACATTTCGAAGCGTTAGTTGGTGACGTGGCTCGACTGTTGGGCGTCGTCAGTACAATGGACGTGTGGGGTGTGGCGCAAGGCAGGCTGGTGCCTATCATTGACACCGCCATACAACTCCTCACTGATGATACACTCGGCAGCATTGTTTATAGGTACACAGTTACAGCTTATCGTTTTCCATCCTTCTGCTATCTACAAAAACTAAAACCATTTATCACTTAAAAGCCGAAAAGTTTTTCCTAATCCTGCAAACTTAATTTAAAAAAATAATAATCAATTAATATTTAATTTCAAGTTGACTTATTTTTCTTCCAGCTTGCATGGATTAACAACCGAACTGACACCATTAATAAAAGCTTACGATCTACAAAGTAATCTGCTCGATGTCAGCCGTGGCTTACTGGTGCTGCAACAGATTAGGAACTCATTAATTGAGGAAGATATTAAAGGTAAAATTTTACCGTGAGTTCTCACTGCCCAAAAACATACATTTATTTTTTATCTGTGTCATCATTATACGAACGTTTCATAAGATTGTAGATGAATAGTACAATTATAGCAAAATGCATCATTAAAAAACGCTTGCCTTTTGTTAGAATAGTTTTGGTTAACATGTTTCACGTTTTAATGAGGTGTAAATAATTAAAAAAAAAAAATCGTTTCAGTTCCAGTATCGGAGTTATTCTCTGATCCTGATGAGCTGGAGGTAGAGCTGAGCGCGCTGGGCATCAACAACACCAACTTCTGGTCGGTGGCCGCTCCGCGAATACACGCCGGACATCTACAGTTCAAACCGGTACTAACTGATTTTTTTGCGTTTCATCAAATTATTGCTTTCTGTTAGGGAATGACCACTTTAAAAGAATATGTAATTTTAAAAATGTAAAACTTAACATTTTTTGTCGAATATAAACATCGTCGACTTGCATCCATTAGATCCTGGCTTCAAAGGATACATTCCACATCAGGCAATTGGTATGCGAGGCAGAGGACATGGCGCGGGTGTTGGTACCCGCCAATTTGGATGTGGTGACCCTGGACGACGTGCTGGGCGCGCTTGCCGAACAGTTCTGCGACCTGGACGAGGATACAGCCAAGAAGATCGTGTCCGTCCTACTGCAGAACTTGGACTACTCGTATAT
>DWHV01000340.1:0-10776 GCA_018248035.1 Papilio joanae | reverse complement strand
CATTGATTTATCATCTTAGCTTTTATTGGCAGCTTCCCTCTTTTGCTTGATAGGGAAATGTCTTCTTAGCTAAGTATGTATGAATAGCTTTGTAATTTTGTCTGGTCATTCACTGCTTATAGTCCAAATAGGAATTTTTAAAACATACCACATATTGTATCAGAATATAATTTAACATTCTTATATTAACTCTCATTGTAAAAGATTCCATCTTTATGCATATGGCTACTACAAAAATCCAAGCTTTAATGTCATACACATCAATGGTTTGATATTCATCAACAGAAGTTTCCCGTTATGACATTATAAATAAATAAAACTGTCAATAATCATGTATTATGTTAGTGAAAATAAATTAGCAACAAAAACATGCAATGTCTGATTAAGGGCCAACAGATTTCCTTGTTTAGAACATACTACTATTGAGTTCTGAATGCTATGAATATAATTTAAAAAATACAAGATCTACTCTAAAATGTAGAATTTTGTTTCATTCTTGAAACTAATAGTAAGTCGATAACACCAAAACATAAATATATTTTTACTTTTTGTATGTTTTAATATTTATAGTTTTAAAAAATATACCGGTTATGCAACTTACGAGTTTGATGTTTGTCGTAGAAAAATCATGTTTGTCCAGAAGGCTGATAGCACCTCGAAGCTTGGTTGAAGAACGTGAAAGTGTAGCACAAATCTTAAACATGGACACAGCCATGATTTAAAAATTATATTATATTAAAGTTAAATCGAGTTTTTTTACCGATCAGAATGACATATATTTGACAGATCATATGTCCATGTTTCTTCGCCGAGTTTCACAACATTGCCAGTGTTTATATTCGAGTTTTTTTTTAATATTTTGAACTTAATATTTCAACATATTTCCACCTTTAGAATGCATGTACGTCAGATCGACAGTAATTTTTACGAGTGTCTGTGTCCGCAATAATAAAATAAAATTAATTAAATGCGAAAAAGTTTCTAAAATTGAATGAATCCGTACAAAATTTTCGAACGCTCCTCTATTGCTTTAGTCCCTCTGTCGGTTAAAATATGTACTATTTTTGACCCATCGGACGCGATCGGCTCTCCTCGGATCAGTCACGCCTAGACTCGTTCGAAAAGCGAAACCATAATCATTCTACGGCGATGTACGAAGACTGATGCTCATGTCGTGGACTCTTTGTGCAAACGGGACATTTTATTCATTTTAACGGGCTTAGCTTATTCGACATAGTTATTTTATACAAATAATGTTGTGATAAAGACGGTCGCTTGTGGTGTTGTGTTATAGTTATAAATTACAGTGAGATCATTACAAAGAGAATATTGTGAAGTGTATTCTAGTGGTTATTGCGTTATTGTCAACGTTCCTGTTCCAATACCAAAGGATTGTTTTTTGAGATCTTAGTATTACATAAGGTAAGTTCTAGGCTTAATAAAGTGTAATTCGTTCAGCAGTGCGTGGCGTTTGGAATGGCTTCCGTCTATCGAATCGCGTGCGCGGTAATGGCTGACTTTCTTTTCCGTCCTATGTCAAAGAAATAGACCTAGATAGCGTCCAAAAATAATGTAATCTTATGTTTTTAATATTTTCTAAAAAAAATGTGGTAATGTTTATGGCACGCGTGCATATCTAGTTATATTACGTTGAGTGGGTGGATGCAGGGAATGCTATCAAAAGTGAACGACCGGTCTCGTTCGTACGGCATAGAGTTGAGTCTCGCCTTTGGGGTTTTCGAATCGCATAAAGTTATAGACAATTTTTATGCTTATGGTTTATAAGGTTCAGACCGACCGTCTAATTTTGACCGTACATTTTGTGTCTTCCGGATATTTCATGTTTAGTCAATAATAAAAATATCAAAGTATTGTACAATGTTATGTTAATATTTGAAATGAAATATTTTGCTCCCATTGTGTAAGATGACACGAGAGAGCAAAATACGTGACACAAGAAACATATGTAAGTTGGGCTAGGGAATCGATCAAGCCCCAACGGGCTTTAAAATCGTAATATTTGTTGTTCCAGGTCTCAACAGGGAAACAAGAACGGTGTCCCCACATTATGAAAGTACGCTTCTATCTATGCGTATGATCAAGTAGACCGTCATATCGAAGCCCGTCCGATCTAATTCCGTCATGGCTATCCTGTAAGTATAGAATCGATGTCGTCAATGTGTTCAGTTTTTTTCGAATATTTAGTTCCATTTTTGTTCTTTTTATTTCCCGTTGCGCCACCACGTTTGCTCCCCCGTATCGAACAGCATGCCAAGTATTTTGTGTTACTCCCCATTATAATGTTGAGGCTTTCGTCGGGTGTTTAAAGAATAAAACTAAATTGCACTGGCCGGAGGCCGCCGAAACCCGTTCTTCCCCGTACTAACCTATATTTGTTCGCGTTTAATTTTCCGGATGCGTAATTCTGACACGATCGTAATTGTCCCAGTAGTGCAAAGGTTAGTACAGAAGATAGAAGGACGGTGATTGGGCGTCCTTTCTCGCTCTGATCGCACTGGCGCGCCGCGTCTGCACCGAGTCGCGTACGATGTAGGCGGTCGTGGGTTCAGGTCCGTGGCCGGCGGGGCGCCGTGCGATGGGAACGGACGGCTCCAGTGCGTGCGGCTGACGACTAGTTCACATCAAGCGGTTATAACCGCGCGATCACAGACCAACCATTACTTTGATAACAAAATACACAAGCCCTTGACACACTAGCGTAGATTTTGTTAATTTTCTTTAAATTCCTCCCAATTTTTAATGGATGTTTCAACACAAGAAAGATGGTGGAAGAGACGCGATTTGGTGTTGTCAATTTGATAGATAGTGGCGAGGTGAAGAACTCGCTCTGTTGTCGCCGCGTGATGTGAACTAGCCGTGACGTGTCGCGTTGCAGATGGGCGGGCGGGGAGCCGCGCGGACGACGGCGGTAGGCGGGCGGCCCGATGCGCCCGCGTCATGTGGCGCGTGCTACTGGCCCTGGCGGCCTTCGGCGTCGCCGACGGCTCCCACGACGTCGTGCGCTCCTTCTCCGACCCTCTCGCCACGCCCGCGTCGCTCTTCAATCACCTGGTCGTCGATCGCAACACCGGCCGGGTCTACGTGGGCGCAGTCAACAGAATATACCAGCTGTCTCCCGATCTTGAGGTCGCCCAGTCGTTCGTCACTGGACCGGTCAACGATTCGGCTCTCTGTACCTTTGATTGCCCGCCGAGTTTTGTGAAGAAGCCCACCGATAACGTCAACAAGGCGCTCGTCATAGACTATGCGACTAGCCGCCTCATTACGTGCGGCTCGGTGTTGCAAGGATTGTGCTCAGTGCGGAACTTGAATAACATTTCTCATGATGTGCGCGAAGTGCGCGAACCGGTCGTCGCAAACAATGCCAGCGCCTCGACCGTGGCTTTCATCGCTCCGGGGCCACCTAACCCCCCGATGACGCAGGTGATGTACATCGGCGTCACCTTCACCGGCAACTCTCCTTACCGCTCCGAAGTGCCCACCGTGAGCAGTCGCTCTTTAGAGGATGACCGTCTATTCATGATAGCCAGAACCGCCGTGACAACCGGCACAAGAATGTTCGTAAATTCTCTGTCCCGAGAACGATACCCTATAAACTATGTATACGGCTTCAGTTCGGAAGGATTCAGTTATTTCTTAACAACTCAGCTGCGCGGCGTCGGATCCGATACGTATTACAGTAAGTTGGTGCGTGTGTGCCACGACGATGAAAACTACTACTCGTACACAGAAATACCGATGTCCTGCACAGGCGAGGGTGGTGGAAACTACGGCTACAACCTCGTGCAAGCCGCCTTCGTTGGAAAAGCGGGCTCCGTGTTGTCCTCTGAACTCGGAATAACGCCGCAGCACGACGTCCTCTTTGCTGCTTTCAGTCAAAGTGAGTCGATAAATACGAACACACCTTCAAATCTTTCGGCGCTTTGTGTTTATTCGCTAAAGGCCATCCGTCGAAAGTTTATGCAGAACATAAAAACTTGCTTTAGTGGCAATGGCTCGCGGGGCTTAGACTTTATATCGCCATCCCACCCTTGCATACCAACAAAATTACAATCGATAAGCGAAGATTTCTGTGGATTGGACGTTAACACGCCTTTGGGGGGTGAACAACCAGTGGAAGCGGTTCCCGTGGCGAAATTCGAGAAGAGGCTGACCGCGGTGGCGGCCACAGCGACCGGTGACTACACTGTCGTGTTTGCCGGCACGGCAGAGGGACATCTCAAGAAGATCGTCGTCGAGAGCGCCACTTCAGCGTTCGAGTATGGAGATATTGTAATCGATGAGCGCTCGCCGGTCAACAAAGACTTATTCTTCGATACTCAATTAATGCATTTATATGTGATGACCGAGAGCAAAGTGTCTAAAGTGAAAGTTCAAGAGTGTAGCGTATACAAATCGTGTTTAACATGCCTCGGTGCCAAAGACCCGTACTGTGGTTGGTGTTCTTTAGAGAATAAGTGTAGCCTTCGATCGGACTGTCAGGAGGCGGCTAAAGATCCTCTGTATTGGATATCTTATCGCAGTGGACGTTGTACGACTATCACTCAAGTTACACCGAATCAATTGCAACGAACTACTGCAAGGACTCTAGATTTACATATAGAAAACCTACCAACTCTCAATGGTCAATTCTTGTGCGCATTTACAGCTTTAGATCGTACGCTGAAAACTAACGCTACTCGAAAACCTTACGGGGTAAATTGTACCACTCCTCGTACCGATACCTTACCGCCGATACCCTCCGGCCAGCATCACTTCACTGCAAAGCTGTCAGTGCGCACGACACAGGGACCCGATTTTGTAGCGACTAATTTCACATTCTTCGACTGTAACACGTATAGCTCTTGTACTCAGTGCGTAAGCTCGTCGTTCCCTTGCGATTGGTGCGTCGACGGCCACCGCTGCACGCACGACACGGCCGAGAACTGTAGGAACGACATCCTCGTCACAGGCATCAGTAGGATTGGACCTAGTTACCGCTCCGGTCCAAGCTTCTGTCCCACCATTAATTCCACTTCCGACGGCACTAATGAGATTCTCGTTCCATCCGGTGTTAAAAAGGCAATAAAAGTAAAAGTTCATATTATAGGTCAATTTATAGTCCAGACGAGGTTTGTGTGCCAGTTTAATATCGAGGGCCGCGTGACCCACGTGAATGCCAAGCTTCTCGCCGATACGATTTATTGCGAACCCGTTGAATTTACTTATACGTCTCGTGCTCCGAATATAACCGCATCGTTTGCCGTCATATGGGGTGGATCTAAACCGCTAGATAATCCGGACGACACCCACATACTCATATATCGTTGTAGCGACATGGCGGATAATTGCGGTATCTGTTTGGCTCTGCCAGAGAAGTTCGGTTGTGGTTGGTGTCAGGGTTCGGACCGATGCGAAGTACAAGAACAATGCGGGGCCCCCAGTGTGTGGTTGAATCGGACTCAAACGTGCCCCAATCCGGAAATCCATTCTTTTAGACCGCAACTAGGCCCGTGGGACGGTGGCACAAATATAACTATTGAAGGCATAAATCTAGGCCGGAATATATCGGATATCTACAATGGCGTCACGATAGCTGGAATCAAATGTCAGCCAATAGTAGAATTGTACGTGAAAACGCGGCGTATAGTTTGTACCGTGGACGGCCCCGGCGAGGAGGTCCCGCGAGACGGCCCCGTCGTTGTCAGAGTCGCTGACTATCGCGGCGAATCGAAACATCATTACGCCTTCGTGAATCCAAAAATAAATTCCATCCAACCTAAATACGGTCCACAATCGGGAGGAACTAAATTACGTATTACTGGCGAATATCTGAACGCTGGTAATAATATTCAAGCTTTCATCGACGACTTACCGTGCGCGATCCTTTCTGTTTCACACGAAGAAGCCGTATGTCGTACGAGTCATTCTTACCAACTTAAAATGGGTACGTTACGTATGCGTTTCGACACCGGAGTGCGGAAACTGGAACGCGAAAAGTTTGAGTATATAGAGGACCCCGTGGTCGAATTCGTCGAGTCCGGTCCGCCGTTAACGTCGCAACGCAAACAACCCAAAGGCATTCCATCCGGAGGAATAAACATTAAAGTGATGGGTCGTAACTTCCATTCCATTCAGTTCCCACAAATATATGTCTACCACGACAACCGACCATATATAGCTCCTTGCCATAGAGTCGATTTTCAAACGCATCTCATTTGCGAGTCCCCAGGCATTGAGAGTGCTGGGCTTAATCTAGACCCGGACAGACCTCTGGAATTAGAATACGGATTTAATATGGACGACGTCCAGAGCGTACAGAACTTGACTAGTAAAACGGGCAACGCTTTTCTCCTTTATCCGGATCCTATTTACGAGAAATTTGACGAGGACGTAAAGTATTACAAGTCCGAATACTTGACTATCAACGGTCAGAACTTAGACAGGGCGTGTACTGAGAGTGACGTTGAAGTACGTATAGGCGAGAGCGTGTGCAATGTGACGTCACTGGCGCGCCACCAGCTGACGTGCCGGCCGCCAGCGCGCGACGAGTTGCCGGACGGCGTGGTCTCGCCCGAAGTGGTGGTGCGCGTGGGCCGAGCGCTCACTTACAAGATCGGTAAACTGTCTTACGACTCGCAGGCCGGCCTGCAGGCGGCGATCGGCAAGCCGATACTTTTTGGCGTCAGCGCTAGTGTATTTATTCTTATATTGATATTTGTCGTATTTCTAGTTATGTATAGGCGTAAATCCACTGAAAATATTAGGGTATTAAAAAATATGCAGGAGCAAATGGATATTTTAGAGTTAAGAGTTGCGGCTGAGTGTAAAGAGGCGTTCGCCGAGCTTCAGACTGAGATGACCGACCTGACGGGAGACGTGACGGGCGGCATTCCTTTCTTGGACTACCGCACATACGCGATGAAGATCTTGTTCCCCAACATCGACGACCACGCCGTCCTGCAGTGGGAACGACCAGAGCTTATGAGGAAAGAGAAGGGTCTGAAATTGTTCGGCCAATTGATAATGCATAAAACATTCCTATTATTGTTTATTCGTACTTTAGAAAGCAATAGATATTTTTCAATGCGAGATCGTGTTAATGTAGCTTCTCTTATTATGGTAACTTTACAAAGTAAGATGGAATATTGTACTGATGTTTTAAAGACGTTGCTGGCAGAGCTAATCGAAAAGTGCATGGAGGGGAAAAGCCATCCTAAGTTATTACTGAGGCGTACGGAGAGCGTCGCTGAAAAGATGCTCAGCGCGTGGTTTACTTTCCTTTTGTATAAATTCTTACGTGAATGTGCCGGCGAACCGCTCTACCTTCTATTTAGGTCGATGAAAGGTCAAGTCGACAAGGGCCCGGTGGATGCGATCACCTCCGAAGCGCGCTATTCTCTGAGCGAAGAGAAACTCATTAGACAATCGATAGATTTTAAAGCGATGACCGTGAGCGTATCGATATCGCAACAGACGATCTTCGTGAGCGGCTTGGAAGCGACCACGGAAAACGTTCAAGTCAAAGTTCTCGATTGCGATACGATTAGTCAAGTGAAGGAGAAATGCCTCGATGCTATTTACCGCGCGACGCCGTACTCGCAGCGGCCGAGCCGCGATGAGCTTGATTTGGAATGGCGCACGGGCGCTTGCGGTCGACTGATTCTGTATGACGAGGACAGCACTACTAAGTGCGAAGGCGAATGGCGCAAACTAAACACTCTAAATCACTATCGTGTACCGGACTGCGCGTGTCTCAGTCTCGTGGCCAAACAGAGCTCCGTTTATAATTTGTCCAACATGGAGAAAAATGACAAGTCACATACGTATGAGACACTGAATAGAGGTAAATACGGTTCCGCTAGTCCTCCTGCGAGCCCACTCAAGTACGAGCACGGCGGCGGCTTTAAGTACTGGCACCTCGTCCGGCACCACGACGGCGATGCGCACAAGGAGGGCGAGCGCGGTAACAAAATGGTCTCTGAGATATACCTGACCCGTCTCCTTGCCACCAAGGGTACACTACAGAAGTTTGTCGACGACTTGTTCGAGACGATCTTCAGCACCGCACACCGCGGCTCCGCGCTGCCGCTCGCCATCAAGTACATGTTTGACTTCCTCGATGACCAGGCGCTGCAGCACGCTATCTCTGATCCCGAGGTCGTTCACACCTGGAAAAGTAATTCTCTTCCGCTTCGTTTCTGGGTTAATTTAATTAAAAATCCCAATTTCGTTTTCGACGTTCACAAGTCTAACACGGTCGATTCATGCCTATCGGTTATCGCGCAAACGTTCATGGACTCGTGCTCGACGTCCGATCACATCCTTGGCAAGGACTCGCCCTCCTCTAAGCTGCTGTACGCGAAAGACATTCCCGTATACAAAGAGTGGGTGGAGCGCTACTACGCGGACATAAAGTTGATGCCCGCTATATCGGACCAGGACATGAATGCCATGTTGGCGGAGGAGTCGCGCCTGCACACGAAGGAGTTCAACACGAACTGTGCGCTCAACGAGCTGTACGCGTACGCTGTCAAGTACAACGAGCAGCTGATGGTGACGCTGGAGGAGGACGAGTTCTCGCAGAAGCAGCGGCTGGCGTACCGCCTGGAGCAGGTGCACGGCCTCATGGCGCACAACTACGACGTGTAAGCCAACTCGCCATGCCGAGCCGTACGCCCGCCGCCCTGTATATAATGCCATCCCCGCACATATCTCTGCTGGCAGCCATTGTATATATTAGATAGTGTACAGTCTTTAATATTGTAATTTTTGTATTATTTCAGCGGTCCGATGTCGTTTTTTAATTTTATATAATGAACTTTGTATTGTTTTACACGACGAAACCGACCGGCCGAGGTCGTGCCGCAGTATGCATCGTAAAGTTAAAATTGTGTATGTCTGTCTATGTGTGCTCGCGTCGTACGAGTTAATGTTACGTCGATCGGTGTAAAATGTGTGTCGCAAACGAAAACGCATGTGAGCCCCTCGGCGAGCTCACCCCGGCTCGCCGGCGGGCGTTTTTAAATTTGTACTCGCAGTCTTATTAACGAAATAACCGACAGTGAAACGGTAACGATTCCATTAATAAATATCGTCGAATGTATGCGTGTGTTTTTATTCGGGCGGCGCAGCGCCACGGCCACGGCCGACGAAAGCCCAACGCTTGGCAGCTGACGGCGGGGAGCACGCGGTACCGTCTCGCCTCGCCCCGGGGCGCGGCGCTCGCCTCTTATCACCTCACCCATCCATTGCCTCCGCGGGCTCGTGGCCCGTACGCCCGGTCGCGGCGGGGCGAGACGGTCACCAAAGAGCGGCCCTGCTGTTTCAGCCGCTACGCGAGGGTCGCGGCGCGGACCGCGTTCGCGATACTGAACAACATTTACTGCATACCCGCCTACGTGGTGTGGATGATGGCGCTGCGCCTCGTCAGGCCCGTGTTCGCCCCTCTCTACTGGAAGGTGGAAGGCCTGCTGTACCACTGGCTGCTGGCCATGGTGTCGCTGTGGGCTTGGACGGCGGGATACGAGCGTAAGTATTCAGCAACCTCTACGACTCCTATGCACATTCCTGGTGGAATTCTCTTACGATTATCACATTGATGTTTTGCCTATGTTAAAAATAACAATAATTACCTTCTTTTTGTATCGCCAAGAACAGCGATGGCCATCGGTATAGTTGATCGATAGATGGATATTGAGTTGATCTGTAATTATTTTATAAGATCCCTTACGACTACCGCCGAACTAATTACAAAATTGAACTTTAATTTTACATAAACTTTTTGCCTGCGTACACTGAACTTTTATCTTTACTATAGTAGTCACAGACATCGTTATTAAAGTGAATGTTATGTCCACCCCTGGTTCTTATTGTTAAAGTTGATTGTTAAGAGAATCTCGCCGAGAATGTTGATAAACAAATAAAAACATAAATACCTAATGGGTTTCAAACAAACATAATTTATTCAGTAGTTTTTCAATATTTGCTACTTACAAATAACATAAAATTTTACGCACTTAAATTAATTACTGTATTTTAAAACGTACTTAAATACAATAATTACCTATATAATATACGCTTTCCGAACGCTTAATTTATTAAGCTAATAATAAATATGGGGAAGCCAACAATATTTGTATTCATTAACACTAAGACAATGAGAACTGCTACTTGGTAATTAGAATTATTTAACGGTTTGATTAAATTTACATGAATAATATTTTATTTTTCTTCTGGATTGGGTAAGGTATATTTCTACAGACAGATTTAAACAATTGAACCATAGTCTACACTCTGAAAAACTGGCACTCGTTAGTTAGTGCCTATTTCCATAAAGCGATTGACTAAGCGCGGCTGTCATTTCATACAAAATTCGCAACCGCGCTAGTGGAAATACGACTGTTCACTCAAAAAAATGGTGGAGTTGATATAAATAGGCACATACGTTTTAATATTACTGGACAATACTACTGATTATTTTAACTATAATTATTAAAAAGTATTTTGATATTTTAGTAAAACTAATAAACATATTATATTAATACTAGAATGCAATACAATGCATATAAATAACTACGACGATATTTTGATAAAGAGAGATGACAGATGAGTACTACTGCATTGATTACTTTGTTCTTTAAGTCATAGAAAGCAACTGTACGTATTAAAATTTACATTTTAAATTTTGGAATTTTACCATTCAATATGTAAACTTATAGCCTTAAGTCATCGAAGACTGCACAACAAGGTAAGTCCGTAGTTTACTTAATCGTC
>DWHV01000339.1:0-10838 GCA_018248035.1 Papilio joanae | reverse complement strand
AAGCAGAAACGGATGTTGAAAAGCGTGCGGAACTTCCGCACTTGCGGAAACGGAAACAGACATCCGTTGCATCACTAGTCATCACCATCATCAACCTGCCCTTGTCCCTACGAAGGATCTGCACAGTATGTATTACTCTTCCATGCGTCTCTCGTTGGATTTTGTTGATTCAAAGTTCTATTTAATAAACAAACATAAAAAAATTGTCCAATAAAAATGTGCAGTAAATTATGTAGTAATGAAAAAAAAAATTCAAATCAAAGTTAATTTTATAAAAACTTCCTGACTTTTTTAATAAAGAGTGTCATAACGTTTGTAACATACTTAAACTACTACACTTTTTTATTTTTTACCGCGTAATGGCTAAAAATCTATATATCATTTAGACTATAGTTTAAGCTAGAGTTGCGACAAAGTTCAATTGAAAAACTTTTAAAAGTTTCAGACGAATAGGTTTCTTGGTAGTTTGAGCAAAATAATGAAAAAGAATATAATGAATTCGATCCAGTTTTAAATGTTAATAGAAACGTTGTAAAATGTTGCTTTTGTACTAAAATAAAATACGTAAATGTTGAATAGGTGTTGCAATACATGAAGGTAATTTTTAAAATTTATAACTTTTTTAGTAATAATACCTAAAAAAATGACATTACAAAAAACAAAATTACAAATAATATATCGTAAAGCACAGAACAACTCAAAGATTATAAATTAAAAAAAATAGTAAATCCAAAACTTATTTAAACTAATTATTTTAACTTCATTTATAGGATGTTTTAAATTAATACTTACTCTATAAATTCACTGTCTTGTTGTCAAAACATTCACTTGAAAATGTTACAGTTTTACCAGAGTTATTTAATTTCACTGATCACAGAAAAGCAATTTATTTTTTATTTTTAAAAATTGGCGCGAATTTTATTACTCGAACGCGCACCGCTCTATCTTGCGCCGAACGTTGAACTGCGAAACACAACAAACAATATTGTTTAGAGACAATCGCCAAATTGACTTGTAGTCGGCCAGTTTCATCAGGCCTCGGATCAGCAAGATGCAATCGATAGTTGCCGTTCGATTCGACAATATCGATTTCGAATCGATAGTCAACTGCAGAACTGCAATCGTGAGTCAGTAATCTTACTAATATATTAAATGCGAATGTTTGATAGTATGGATGGATATTCTGCAGAACGGCTCAACGGATCTCCATGAAATTTGGCATAGTCTGAAAGAACACATAGGCTACTAGTTAGGTTTTTTTTTAATTCCGCGCGGACGTAGTCGCAGGTGACAGCTATTTAATAAAGCCTTGTGTGCTCATTGGCTTTGGACACAGCTGCAACAAGGTTTGTTCATTCGATTTCACAATTCGATTTATTTATATCGATTTAGTATCAAAGTCAAGACTTTGACGAGACAAACCAGTTTGTTTCGTTACCGGCAAGATTACGACTCTAAACATCTTGCGTACATCTTTTAAGGTAAATACTTGGGGTCATCAGGTCGTGATTTCGATTCCAAAATTTGTTTTTAACTACCAAATAGCTTAGTTGAGTCAGTCAATAAGATTTTTAAACTGTTTTCCAAACTTTTACCTGTGAAAACTAGATGAATTAAGCCATTTTTTATTTAAATTAAAAAGTATAAATCACACTAAATTTCTCTAACAACTTAGCTGTAATTAAATATTCTCTGTGCTATTATTTTACTTATGTTTCAAGCTAAATAAATGTTGCGGTGTAGATAGGAAACCACATTCAATGATACTTATGGAACCTTGATCGTTAGTCTCGCAGCGGCACAATTTGCACATTTGCAATAAAATTTAAATTTGAAACGTGAAATGTTTTCAATGATAGCTTTTAATTTCAGACTGATAAGTTTAAAAATCAGATACTATATTTTTTGGTTCAAAAAGCTTTCAAGCAAAATTTTGAGTGTAATAATTAAATTTTTTTATTGACCGACGATCTGGTTAAGGTTGTGGATGTATTCTGGATAAGGGCTATTTTTGGGGTAGGCCCATGCTCAGTAAAGGGCGACATGATGACGATGAAGAACTTAAACATGGGCCTTTCATTCATAATATGCAGTCCTAAAATTATGAAAACAACAGTGGTAATAATACTAGGGGTAGACGCTAGCAACAACAAAGTCAGTTGCACGAATTGGCCGGGACCACACAAGTCGAAGCAATTCTGCCTTTCGCCTGATTAGTGTGTTGCCGGAGGACTAATTTTAGTCTTATATCCCTTCCTACCCTTTTCTTTTAAGGCAATGATGGGAAGTAAAAGGGGATGAGCAAGAGAAGGGAATTCATAGGAAGAGGAAATATTCTCTTTCTGTGTATCCACTCCTCTGTAGATCAGAGATAGGCGACGCATCTGAAATTGCGGATGTCTGAGCAACGGTCGCTTCGCTATTTCAGCCGCTAGCTCGTTTGCCGCCTTATGATATATAAAAAAAAACACTTTAAAAATTGATAATGAAACCACTTTTAGAGAAATACTATTTATTATACATATTAAACACGTGTAACACGTGAGTTTGGCAGTGATTTTTAATTAGAAGTGCGGTATTAAAATTTACATACTTATATGGAGATTGTATATATTATGGGAACCGATTTTTTATCTCGTTTTAAAGCAAAATCGCGTAAAATCATGTCGCACCTGCGTGATAGTGAGGTTAAAACATCCTGCTAGACTTTAATTGGCTCAATTGCCTGTCTTAGTAACGAGTTTATCACATGTATTGAGGTTTTCTTTGCTGTTTACATTCGAATTAGTATGTTAATGATCAAGAAGCATACTTTGAAGTAGGATTAAAAAGCTATTTCAAAACCTTAGCTGCTTAGCTGAAAAGGCTGTGAAACACCTGAGCCTAGATTATACATGATGTTCATTTGATAGGCAAAATAAATCGGATTAGATTGTTAAAAAAGTTTGGGAAAACAGAGATTCCCACACTTATTTTCAACCGTCAACTTATCTCTCGCCCCTTGTTCTATGGGCCGCAGGAGGTCATTACATGATCATAAGATTTGTTGACACAAAGTGAGATGCTGAGGAGCGGCGTAGTACAGCAAGTGAGATATCTAAGAAATACATTTAAAGATTTTAATCACATTTTCAGGAAGCTATATAAAACGAGAACTTGGATCGAAAAGATTTTTACTGAGTAGTTTCTATTATTATAAAAATAAAAAACATATAGAGTTAACAACAAAGATAAGTTGATAATATTACTCTTTCACAATGTTATTATCTTAATAAAGTAAAATGGTGACCTCATTGCAAGCAAAGTCGCAATTACTTCCGTCGATGGAATTGTACACTTTGGTTAGATAATCAACAAAATGTTCACACTTTCACGCTGTCTTATTCCACTGAGTTACTTTCTGTTTGGGTCAAATATAATTTTCAATGAATCATGTTATAACAGAATTATATAAGATAGACGCAATATTTTCTTTATGTAACTATAAATTATAGATCATGGTATATATTGGACGCATTAATGTGCATATTGAAATTGAGATCGGTTCAAGTTCTCACGTTTGATAATGTACATGTTCATGTTAAGTTAGAACCGGTTATCCTTTTAGTATGAATGTCATTGTAGACTATTAGGTCATATAAAAGTTTATCTTTTAAATGAATGCCTTAATTTAGTTTAAATTTTCTATTATGTTTTCTAAACGGGAAAACTTGGATAAGGTATTTTTTTCCATATCTAATTACATTGTGCCATTTTTGCGTGTTTTTGTTATGTAAAAAGAAACCTGCTATTTATTTTCTTAGTAAATCGTAGATTACCTATGATCATTCTCACGATCTATATACATAAGTTCTATTACATTATGTTTACTTTAGATTCATAAATAATTCAATTCTTTGTGCAACGTGTAGTGCTGGCATTTTTAACATTACACGTTTGTTTGTGGCACGGTATATAGTCTGTAAGTATGTACCATTCCCTTTCATTGGCCTTCATGCAACGACTGTGACCAACCTTGCGCTGCAATACCACACCAATTGCCACATATTCCCAATTCTAAAGATTCCAGAGTTGTCTGAAAAGAGAGTAAGTTTACTAAGTTATAGAAAATAAAAAGAAATTGATTAGAGAAGCGGTTTGATCTAAATATTTAGTTTGTATATTGCCGGGAAAAAATGATTCAACAAAGGGGATGTGTGCAAAGAAAGTTGGGAGAAAATCGCACATTTGTTGAATGTCAACCAGCAAAAATATAATGGCTTAATTAGTGGGATAAAAGTGGCTACTCAAAGTGTATTTGTAAAGCAATTGCAAGTTTTAAAAGTAGTTACGATCCCTAAACTGGTATTTCAAGTTTGTAGTAATATTTTTTACTTAAAAGTCAACAACACTAAATACAACAACAAAACTGCAAGATACATTTTTTAATTTACCTTTTATTGCCGGTCGTGGTACCGTTCTTTAACGGAACTTTTAAGAAACGAATTTGAAAGCTTTGAATCATTACGAATGTGCGAAATTTCAGAGCCTGCAACTTTCGAGTTTTTATTTTTTTCTAAAGCGGTAAATGTTTATTTGTTTCAGAATTTTTAAGTTCTGCATAGAGATACGTATTATGTCCATAATAAGCAAAAGAAACGAAAAATAATCTTTTTTTCTAGAACCAAGGCAAAAAATACTAAAGTGATAGGTTTATAAATTTCTTAAACCATAATCTGGGCTTTGAAGAAGGTATTTTTATTAACTACATTCATGTATATATACTAACTTACTTATACTAACTAACTTATGTATGATAAGTATACTAGCGGTTGGTAGCATAAGCAACGACCTCTCATTTAAGTTTAGTTTACACCATCTGAATTTTAAATCAACTGTTTTAAAAGCTGTCACTTTAAGTCTTATAGTAGCAATGGGAAATTAGAAAAGCGAATCGAAATTAAGACGTTTGATTGCAAATTTTTGCCTGTTTACATATCTTAATTAGGGTTCAAGTGTTTACAAGTAACTAACTTCTGAGGTAAACAAAGCGCCTATAGAATTTATATAGCAATTGTTCGATATTGTGAAATTGAAACGAACTCAAACCACTTAAATGTTTTGGAGAGATCATTAATTATCTAGCTCGATCCACTCCGGGTGCAAAATTTTATTTAAGGGCTTAGAAATATAATAATTATTATAAAGCGCCTGACGATGAAAGAGAGCCAAATGGTGAAAAAAAAAACGGTTTTATACTTAAGTTAATATTCAGTAATATCGATTTTTCAATCGATAAATTATTTTTAAATATTTAAAAAACAATACGAAAAAAACAAAAGAAAACGAATAATTTAAACAAATTTATTATGCATATCAATTACATTAAGTCATTAAAAATAAATATCACATTTCCTTTTCGACACATTAATTTAAAAAGTATAATTTTTGTACTAGATTTATATTTAATTTTCGGACAGTGCTATCTAATTATACACTGTTTTCTGAGAGAATAATAATAATGTTTATTGGCATACGGTGATACTGAAAAAAACGTTATTTAAACATTTTCCTGTCTCTCTCATTCTGTCCGAAAAATCTGAGACAAGAATATGAACTGTAAACAAGTTTCATCAGTAGAACTTCATATTAAGATGTAATTAATGAAAAAGTTACAATATATGCCTGTAATTATTATTAAGATCTTAAGTTAATATAACTTAATATTTAACTGCGAGTTGCCGTCGAGATAATACTAAAAATAATACTAAAGTTCTTGTTAATGGCAGTTTACATTTTATGTTAGAATTCGCCTGAAAAGCGAACAAAAATAATGTTATCTTAATTAAATAAAGTATTTCCATTGTCAACACACTTGTATTAAAACAAGCTATAAAATAAGAGATTTATTTTTTATTTTTTTATAAGTCAGTTGATTTTTATAGTCAGTAATTTAATAAAGGTTAAGGAAAGGAAACAATAGAAGAAGGAACAAGGCTTATGCTATCGTTATTATTCTATAACACATAATTAACTCTATCTTCTATTACTGAATTCGAATCCAGCCAGCAACACTTCATTTTTAACTGTGCAGTTTTAATTAAGAACAGTTAAACTGAGTTAAACAGTTATCTGCAATTAAAACTGAAGGATAGTCGGCTTTAGAAACATTTTATGTCTTAATACGCAGTGATGAAGTAACGCGCCCCTATATTCTAATATTATTTAAGAAAGTAAGTCCTTATCAAGTTATTAAAAATGCTAACTGCAACCATGTAGTCTGTATTTTAGAGATTTATTTGTCAATATGATGTAAGTTATCAATAATGGTTTTAGATTAGTTAGAGAGTAAATTTAAAAATACATTTCATTAATATAAGGTCAACTTTATATCAAATATTACGAACTAGTGTGTGCGACGAAAATAATATTTAATTATATTAAAATTAAAATAATAATTTAATTAGTTTCAAACGATATTAGTAATATTTTTGTCATCTTAATTAAGTTACCATTTAAAATATCTGAATTTTTTTTACGTTTGTACTTGTTTAAGTAAAATTTAACCGTGCGTTTCCACTACAAAAAAAATCATAGAAAACATAATGTCATCTACCTTATTTTATTTGAAAAATATAAGATAGCAAAATATTTTTTATAAAGGTATTTCTAGCGTAGTAGTTCATAGTTATTACTATTAATAATTTCTGTATTAATTTTCTAAAGTTGACACTAAAGTCTCATTTACTCTATTCAAAGTACCGTTTAATAGTTTTTCGAGAACTGGTTCGTTAAATTTTTCTACGATACCAGTTATAGAGACGTAAGACCCGGCGAAGAGAGCAACGAGAGACATGATCGCGATGAAGCTGTTCTTCCAGAGGATCCAGTTGAATTGACCGAGACCGCGGTCCCATTTATGGACGGTCTCGACCACGGCTGGGATGAGGAGACCGAGACTGGACAGAAAGATGGCACCGCAAAGACTGATGAATAACTCGAGGTCAGGAAAAGCCGCGGCCAGCGCAACTGCAACAGAAAATTATGACATTATTTACAGCGGTATAGATGAAGATTTAAAAACATTTTTCCTCACTACAGATGTTATTATGACAAAAGACTAGAAAATAATACTTGGTTATCACGTATATAAAATGTAATCATTATGGTAATTTTTAATCTTACAGAAATGGCAAAACATGATTTAAAACGACTCCTACTTCACTTAACATGTAAAATAATTGCAATTTAAAAATAAATATTATTAAAAACATGTTATCCAATCACTTCTAAAAATAGCTTTACGATGTGTTAAGTAAATTTATTTATAGAATACAATTAAAGTACAATAATGCACTTTTATAACTTAATGTTTTTATTCGTTAACTTTACTTGTACATGAAACTTACCTGAACCAACAACTGCAGCCGTGCGAATGGATATCTGGGTGATGTTATGATATTTGACTGATATTTTGTGGTGAATCTGCCGCCAGATCATCTCCATGGGCACGTAGAATTGCAGGCTGTATGTGAAGAGGATCGCCAAAGCCATCAGAATCTTTGCACTTTGCGCCAACCTAAAGATTAAAATAAAAAATGATGAATTAAGTTATATTCCATGGTCTAGTGTAAAATGTTGGTCTTGTACAACGTGATTGTAAAACGTGTTGGCCAAATATTGAAAATTGAAAAGCTAAAAATGCTATTTTTCTTACAATTCATCTTGTGGTAGATTAAGTGTGACACTTCCACGGACATCATCACCGAATCTGATGTAACCGAAGAAGCCGACCACGCCGTAGAGACTGATGACAATGGTCATAGCGACGTTGAGTACACCCGGACAACCGAGGAATTGCTCCGGCTTGGCCATCTCGTTCTCCACCGGCATCACCACACCGATGCCCTCCATTGCAAATATCACAGTACTGAAAATGTTTTAGATTTTGTTGATTTTGACTGTATTATTTTTTTATAACCATGACCATCTTCCGAAACTTTTATACTAAACCATATAATAAAATGAGTTTTTGTTTTTTTAGCTTATAACAATAGAAATGTTTCTAGGTTAAAAAGCTTAATTTAATATACAATTGGAAATTTCTAGAGTATTTTAACGAAAAAACCTGTTGAACTGTATATAGGTATGACGACTTAAATTGTGGCATTGTGTTTCCGCGTTCAGATCTCTCTAAACGTAGATGAATCTACGCAGTTCTTTACTGAAAATCGTGTTAGTTCAGACAAAAGCATCTTAAATATAAAAAAAAAATATAAAAGAAATTGCTAACCAATGTTTAAGACATTTCATAGTGTCAATTAGAATTATGAATAAGTATCAATATAAAAAAGAAAATACTTATATTATAAGTATTTTCAAAGGAAAGAAATATAATTCTTGTTCAATAAAAATATTCTCTATATTTTTAATAATACAAATACAGTAGACGTACATTTTATGAATTTGTCCTTCCACCTTCAAATTACCTTGATATCAAACACCCTACAAGGTTATCAGACCGTCTGCCAACCTTAGTATAAATCCAATTATTCAGTAGACTTTCTACAATATAGCTAACTCTTAGAATTTCATTTTTCTTCTTCTTTTCAGCCACGTGACGCCCACGACTGAAAATATCTAGAGTATCTTACATAAAATTAACTCTCAACTTACCTCATGAACAGTGGCCATTGAGTAAAACTTGCCGCCATCTCTCTTTCAGCCGGATTAGGTAGGTCTTCGAAGATATAATACATAGTGATTGCGAAGCAAATGACGAGCAGTACATTGGCTATCGCAGAGAATGGTACCAGCCATTTCAAGTTTCGTATCTGACAGATCAGTACTAGAGGCACTAATGTCAGGGCGCAATATGTCTCCACGGATAATTTGTATTCCGGTGCGTATACATCTAAGACCTGTGGACGAGTTTAAGATGATTATTGTAAAAAAAAGCATGATTGTTGTTACTTTTCAGAGAAGTACAGAGTATGTGCTTCACGTAATTAAAACAGCAGATTTATTTCAATGTTTAAGTTTTTTTAGTGTGTTTCGGAGTGGTTTTGATGCATGTTGATTGAAGATGTTAATCTTTTTGGAGAATTAAGTACAACGCTTAACATATAACTAAGTGCAGATGAAACAAGGTTCATGTAAGTTATGTGTAAATGTAAATAAAATTTGGCCTTACCTCTTTGAAATTCTCAGCAATGAATACAATGTAAACGCAAAGTGCGGCCAAGTAAGTACACGTTAATGCGTAATCCACAAAGGTCCTGCAGACAAAAGCATAATATGTATAAACGAATTTACATAAAAGTTTTATTAAATAAATGATAATAAAAAAGAAAATTTCTTGTCTTTTATTTTCTGCTGCTAAAAATATTAGAGAAATATCTTAAATAAATTATACTTATTTATTCAAAAGGTATGAGGGTGAGGTTTCTCATTAGATCGTTAAGTCAAAAAAATCAAGCATCAATCGCTTTGTCAAATTTGAGATAGAATTTAAGTAGTATAATAATAGTAATAAGTCAGGAACAATTTAAACAAGGTATGTTAAATTTCAATACAAAATATTTCGTGCATTTTATTTTATTATACAGGTATCCTAGGTATAACTATCTTATGTTCAAACTTGTTTTTAAATCTATTTACTCGGTCGTGATTATCTTCAGAGAAAAATGTATGCTGTTTGCATTCAGATTCACAAAGATAAGAACGACGGGCGTTTTATTTCCTTCTTAGGATAAAAACTTTAACTTTTCGTTTCAGATTGTAATTAAGAAAAAAAAACTTGTTTTAGCGTAATAATGTAAAAACGAAATTTAGCATAATGTGTCTTAATATTATTGAAGCAGACTCTTTTATTAGACTCTCTTAGAAATAAAAATATTTAATTGAAAGAAATATTTACAAACCTAGCAAAATTAGCCCAAGGTCGTAATGGTTTAGGTCCAAATTCAAAAGCCGCACCGCAAGTCTCCGCAAAGCCCATTGAAGGTTTCTTAGCGTCCACACATACTTCTTGCGACGTTTTCACCTGCAAATAAACTTATATAAAGATTGTATTTTTCATGTTCTCACTGTCGCCCGCGACTCCATCCGTGTGGTATTAAAGAAAAAACGTGATAAAAAGGCCTATGTGTTTTTGCAGACTGTATTCTATATCTGTGCCCAATTTCATCAAGATCCGTTGAGCCGGAGATGCCTTCAAACAAACATCCATCTATCCATCTATCCATCTAAACATTAAAAAAAATAAAATAAAAATTTACATGCATGATTTAGTGGTTTAAATAAAAAAAAAATTATTTGTGTAATATAAATTGTAAACAATATGTAAAATAGTCTTTGTGGCAAAGGTCGACATAACTAACCAAGATTTATCCATTAAATTATTCAACAAATATGAGGTCGCTGTTTCTCTAAAATATATCGATTATCCTTTGTACAAACAGTCGACTGTATAAGACATATAGAGGGATTTCTACAAAAATTTAATTAACAATTATATGCGATAAATATTATAAACTTACCAAAATATAAACGCAATGCGTACAAATGAATCCGACTACGAATGTCCCAATGCCTCCAATGATAAGACCAGCATTCTTGAAGGCCGCCGGCATTGCCAGAATGCCAGAGCCCAAAGAAGACTTCAGTAAGTGCACCAACGACCCGATCGTTCTGCAAGTGATTAAAAAAAATTAGAAATTCAAATTTCTATTACAATCTATAATCATTGATAACACATATATAAAAATATATAATTACACATGTTTACACTCCTACGAAACGTGTGTCCGGAATTTGGACGACTCAACAACCAACAGCGGAACGAACGAATACTACAG